>CM074718.1:154480261-154715261 GCA_037306005.1 Rhinophrynus dorsalis | reverse complement strand
ACTTTTTTTTTTTTTTTTTAAATTAAAAAAAAAAAAACATTCCCTGCATAACATGACGGGCAATGCCGTTCCACATTGCTAGTAAATGAATAAATGTCACAAATCTTTTCTGAAAAAAAAAAAAAAAACATATATACTTACTTTGGTGCCAGGTGCTTTAAAAAGTAGCCTAAGACCTTCAAAGCTTGAACCCTTATTCCTTCACTCTTTGATGCAAGCAACTTGTAAACAACTCTGTTAAAGAGACATATTTCTCAGGAAAGAAAAAAAAACAAAAAAACAAATAACCCCAAACCACCCATGGTTTTAATGTAAGGAAGAGAGTTAAACAGTGTGTGAGAGAGAGAGAGAGAGAGAGAGAGAGAGAGAGAGAGAGAGAGAGAGAGAGAGAGAGAGAGAGAGAACACTGTAATCCAGATGAAGACTTTAACAGTGTACCTGAAATGTTAATTAATAAATTACCACATTTTTGATTCTTTTTAAGCCCTGAGTGTGCTTCTGAACTATATTTTACTGTATTCCATACAGTGTTAGCACCCAGGCAGAAGCAGACCTGTGTGCAAAGCAATGTACTGCACACTTTTCTTGTCCTTAAAGGATTATATTCCACCCTGCTTTACTTCACTGACATTGAGGAGAAAATAAGTGGAGAAGCTTCAGATAATTTAGCAAAGGATCCAGGGCTTACCCTACTGAAATGACTTTGGCTGCTCATCTTGCTCCTTCTCGTATTATAGGAAGGCAAAGCAGGGAGTACTAGTATTCAGCCAATGTGTGTGTAGTCTGTTAAAGGGATAGTAATACTTGAAAATAATTGTATTTTATATTGTAGCCCTTAAAAAAACATGAAAAATGATACAAGTCTTCTCTCCCAAACCTTTATGGTTTGGAAGATATTCACTTGTAAAATATAGTAAAATTCTCTTTTCCTGGATGTTTCAGCCAAGTCTGCTATCTAGTGGACAGATTTGGAATTCGGTCCACAGAGCAACTGGCAGCTCTTCAGCAGTGCAGAGATCACGATCTTTGAAAAGAACTACTTAACTGGATCTATCTACAAAGTGTGCCTGGCTTGAAAGCACACTTTGTAGATCATTCCAATTAAGAAATTCTTTTTAAAAATGGTGATCTCAGCACTTCTGGAGAAGCACAACCGGTCCCGGGACCAGATTCCAAATCTGAAGGGTGGAGCAATGACGTCACTCCAGGGGAAACTTTACTTCTGAATATCTCCCAAACCATAAAGGTTTGGGAGATAAGACTTATATCATTTTTCATATTTTTTTTAAGGGCTACAATATAAAAAGCTTATTTTCAAGTATTACTATCCCTTTAAAACAGAGAACCCTTGTGGTTTTTATAGCATGTGATGATTACAAAACAAAAACTGTAATAGTACCGCAGTCCATTTCTTTGATCAAATGCAGGAATCATCGAGCCTGGGTGCTCGGACATCAGTGCAACAAGGAGCTGAAGAACATCCATAAGATTGTCATCCTGCAGGAAGTGAGAATATAGTTAACGTGTGCGCAGGTGACGTTTACTCACGTGCGAGTGAGGTCTCCAGCTCAGTGCTTTGCATTGCACTGCGTCCAAGGGATGGAAACAATACCAATCTAATAAAATCAGAGAGGTGGCCTACAAAAATATATTAACATTGGTACTCAACTGCAGTTGCAAGTGGATTTATCAGGGTATATAATAATATACTATATAATTATGGATCATATGCACAAAAGCAAAAAGTGACCAATTCTGGGGCAAAACCAATTAAAACACAGGGAAAAAATGCAAATTATCATAATTCTCATTGATATAAAAGGGGCTTTTAATCGAATGAATGTTCGAGAGGTCTCCATCGCATTTTTTTTACTATGTGTTGAGACCACTCTAGCATTCAAGGGGTTAACCGAGTGCCAGACAGGAATCCAACACAATGTGCTGGATATCTCATTGGAACTCAAAGGGTTAAATTCTCCAAGAACATCTTTAGGACATTTTATTTATCCCCTATAGAGCAGTTGGTTTAGCCTGGAATTGCTCCAATTTTGGGTTCATGCATATGGTCTATAAAGCCACCTTCTTCCACACTCCTACTGATCCTAATGACATTGTTTCTGAGTACAATGGACACAAGTCTTTTTAAAACTTCTTGTCACATAGTGATACTTTCCCTTTCAACTACATTTGCGTTATTCACAAAACTTTGAATATGGGGAAAACCTGAAAATAAAGGTAAAGAAAAATTACATTATTGCAATACACAAAAATACAGAACATTTGTGAGCATGGTCTTTTCAGCAGTGACATCTTGTGGCAGCAGGTTAGCTTTGCATGACAAGGTGAGAATCCTGACTAGAGGGGAAAGTTTATACATGGCATTTACATATGAGGTTATTTTGTTTATTTTAAGTCTTTGAGTACCTTACGGATGAACTATTATCAAAGCAATGTGCTGCTCACCCTCAGGCATAAAAAAAAAAAAAAAAAAAAAAAAAAAAAACCATAACAAGAGATTATTGTAATGCATTATGGACCCATAAAAAAAAGCATCTACTTAATGTAAATTTAAATACCTTAACAATAACCAGCCACTTATTGAAATATGGTTAGAAAAATCCTAACTGCTTTCATGAATTTTGCCCTGGCTCCTCAGTTATGAGTTAACAACCTCAGATAAGATAGTTGGCAACAGGGCTTTCCATTTCAAGCGGAAGAAGGCAAAATATGTACTACATAAGATTTCCATGTGCTGTGGGTAGAAACTGAGATTATGTGATCCTGCTACCAACTGTCATGTCAGCCTCTATAAACATGGCATCCTGGACTGACTGGCCATTGTAAGGTAACTAAGGGGTTATTATTTGGAGATGTTAAAAAGCCCCATTTAAAATCAATGCAGAGTTTTCATTTGCCCCTTATACTGCAATTTGTTTACTAAAGAATCCCCATCACCACAAAATACAATTTTTTAAGTAAAATAAAAGAAATAAAACTTACCTCATGGATGGTCAGCAGATAATTTAGAATTGCCTGCAATTCATCTTCTTTTACTCCATGATCCTTAAAATAACACGTCACATCATTTGCATTTTAAACGGTATTATAATTAAACTATAAAGTATTGCATGTTAAATAAATGCTTTGTGCATCGTTCTGGCATTCAAAGGGTTATGGGTGCTAATTTTTACTTACAACAATAGTTTTGGACAGAGGCAGTTATCTCTAATCAGTCTATGGCCCTAAATGGATTACCTCAAATGTATATATGATTGCCACCTCTGCTGGAAAACATTAACCACATCCACTGCAAATATATTATTGGCGCCAAATCCATTTTTATATCATCCTGGTTGATGGTGGTGGCAGAGCCAGATTAAGACTCCATAGGGCCCTAGGAAAGATCTCAAATTGGGCCCCCATTGCCATTTTCCTCTTTACCACAAACCCTTCTCGATTTGCACATTGTTCTTGTGGGTAGAGCTACTATTACCAACTTAATAAAAGACAAGACAGATGTATGCCACAGAGGTCACCAAGGCTTTGCAAAACAATGCATTAGGTACCTCTCTGGCACCCAAGGGGTTAAATATATATAAGTAAAACAGAGCTTAGAATTGAAATGGAACTATATTTGTCACACCACATAGCTTAAAATTGAAGTGGGTTACATTAGTGACACCACAGAGCTAACAATTGAAATGGGGCTAAACTACTGACACCACAGAGCTTAGAATTGAAATGGGGCTTAGCTATTCTAGTAACACCACAGAACTAACAATTGAAATACAGCTACATTAATGATACCATGGAGATTACAACTGAAATACTGCTATATTCATGATACCATAGAGCTTACAACTGAAATGGGGCTACACTAGCAATACTACAGAGCTAACAACTGAAATAAAGCTACACACGTGCTTCCACAGAGACTGTAATTCTATGAGTGCCGATGGGTAGTCATAGAATTGTAAGATCTGTGGTATCACTCGTGTGGCTCTGTTTCAACTGTTAAGTCTGTGGCATCACAGGGGAGTGAGACAGATAGTACAATGGAGAGAGAGAGAAGGGGAGGGAGAGCATTTTGGAGAGAGACAGCATCATGGGGCAAAGTGTGTGGGATAAAGGGAGAAAAGTGGAATGCAAGGGGCGGAGAATGAGGAAGGAGAGAGGGACTGAAGTATATCTCTCCAACACAGGGCCTGTTTGATGGACGTTCTGGTGCACCAGTGCTCTGTTTAACCCTTTGAGTGCCACATGGGTGCCAAACACATTGCCACACTGGCACTCAAAGCCTCAAAACTCTTTTGAGGCTCCTCCAAACTGCTAGAGATTAATGTACAAAGAGCCAGCACATTTGTTCCTCCAGAAATTGGCTTGGTTTTTATTTTACATGTATCTGGTCAAGTGACCAGCTCTGTATACTTAGAATTAGAGCTTTATTCATTGCAGAGTCTATATAACATTGATATTCACATACATGCTGTATGTATGTATATATGTGAATACGTATATTATATAGACTCTGCAATGAATAAAGCTCTAAATCTAAGTATACAGAGCTATTCACTTCTCCATATGAATGTAAAATAAAACCAAGCCAATTTCTGGAGGAAGAGTACCTCTGGGCAGCTTGCTCTGAAACTATTCGTGGTCCCGGTGCTAGTACCTGGTATGTGCCGATTCCAGTGATAGTGCGCAATTATTATAGAGTCTAGTGGAATTTGGAGATAGAGGTTTGTGCAGAGGCACAGTCCTCTGATAGCCGCTCCTTCGCGGTCCTCTGTCTTTGAAATAATGCAGAGCGCCGAGAGATTACGTCATATCCCGGTGCTCTGCATTACAACGGACCGCTGACATGAGGGAGTTGTATGCCGTTGGGAAGATCTGACTGATCTTCCCATCGGCCAGCTGTTTTGCTTCATGCAGGGCTGGAATCGGATCAGCAGGCCCTCCAACATGGCCGGGCCCTAGGCAGGCGCCTTACCTATAACCCGGCTGTGGTTGGTGGTGGTGTATATAAAGGAGAAGTAATCGTTTTTTCTAATGAAAATCTGTAGGTTATAGGACTTTTCCTGCTTAGAAAAACAAGTGTACTCCCTCTGCTGTCAGCCGTTTTATTTAATCATGGTAACAGATCAAACAGTCAGGAAGTGAATTACTGTGACGACATCCTGGAACTTCAAAGTGACACAATGACTCAGCAGCTTCTATGTTTCCAAGCAGGAGATTAGTAAAGTAAAAATTATACCTTTTTTGGCAGAGTGTCTTATTATGCCTGGAGACCTAGTTGTCTTGAAACCTGCATCCAAAGCTACTCAGCTGCCAGTAAAGGTATCAGTTTCACTCTACTAGTCTCCTACATTTTCTATGGCTAACACAGTACCACACTTTACCCATAGTAGTTTCTATCACATTCCGTGGAGAACTTTAAGTGACTCACCGCTCCAAGAGAATGCAACAGAATAAACAACTGGAATCTAACCAGTAGAAGGCAATGTTAAAGAAAAAAAAAAAAAAAGTTTAAACTGTAATAACTCTAGAAATATGCACCTCAGCTGTGGGAGCACGCTTATGTTCCTCAACAGGAAAATACCTGCAATTTATATTTTTTTCATAACAAAAAATGTAATGTTCCTTTAACCCCTTAATGCATGCAGCCACACGGGTATCCCTCAATTCCACGATGTGCCAGGACCAGCATTGGTCCTTAAAGCAAGTTTACCCATGACTTTCCTGGCACATCATGGGTCCTTAAGGGGTTAATAACCATTTGTTTACCTAATATGGGATAGCCAGGACAAAGCAATGCATTGCGTACCCCTCTGGCACTCAAAGGGTTAACATGACCCAGACCTTGACCCGTGTACAAGGGCTTTTACACTAGTACATTACAATATACCAAATAGAGTCTAAGGGTTAAATGAACAAATGCAAAAGGACAAACTAAGGCCAAATTAACTGCATTAAGGGTAATAAATAAAATATTACATTGCCTTAAAAGGACTTAACCCTTTGAGTGCCAGTAGGGTACGCAACACATTGTGAATATTACTTATTCTGGCAAAAAAAAAACAACTAATGGACCAAATGAATTTTTGCCCTTGTGCTTTTGTTCATCTTCAATTAGTCCTGGATGTCATATCCATGGAGGCGGACATGACAGTTGCTCACAGGAACTCAGAACACAACTCCAACAACTGTACATGGCAATCTTAACCCTTTAAGGAAAAGGTTGTGCAATGCATCTCTTTGCAATGCGCTGCACACTCATTTGGTCTTTAAATTGTTAAGTAGGCTCACGGTTTCTGTCTGCTTCAGTTTGAAAAAACTAGCAGCAATGGTCACTGCCTCCACGGACATGATATGCAGGGCTGACTGAAGGCTAGCTCTTTTGAACAGAGGGCAAAATTCATAGATGTCTATTAGAATTTTCTGGCAATAGTAAGGTAAGTGAGGGGTTATTAGGTGTTAACTCTCATACTAAATAAATGCATCCCTCCTTTTCTTTCTGCATTTATACTTTTTATTGACATACTAATTGAAAAGCCCGTGCACAGTGCAGTCATGCTCAGTAGAAACTGCCCGTGCCACAGCTGATAAGGGAGCAGGGCCCTCTGAATCCAGACCATAGTTCTCTCTGCACACTAGTCTGAATCTGGAACGCCCCGCTCCATTATCAGCCGCAGTGTGTGCAGTCTGTACTGCTCATGACTGCAGCGCACGCAGCCGACTGTACTGCGCATGACAGCTTCCGACAAACATACATTTAGCAAATAATTATATAGGATATAAATTCAATGAAATGGCCAATAGTGTTTGTTTTGTTTGTTTGTTTTTATCTGGGAGGTAGCCCTGTGTTTCATATTGACCAAGATAAAAGGATTTAATGCCAAGTTCACTAAAATCCTACCTTCACTTATGTCCTTTATGGGGTTTACTATTGAAATGCCACCCTCTTTTTGGCGACCATCTAAAGGCCAAGATCATAACGTCACCTGCATCAAAAGGGTGACAACAATGTCACCCGCATGAAAACGGTAACATTCTGAGGTGGCACTCTTAAAGGGTTAGTAATGGTTTATATTAAGTAGATCGTCGAGTCTACTTTATTGTAAATATAACCGCTTACGCTTTATTTAGTAAGTTACTTTTACATAGTTTTCAAGATATTACATGTAAAAGGACCCCCCTCCTCCTGCCCCTTATGGCCATGTCACTGCTGCAACTCTGTCTAGTCCGGATGGATGCAGCAAGGGACAAACTTCAGTATGCAAAGGAAAATCCTGCCCTCCTACATCAAGGAGGGCTGGGTTTTCCTTATACTTACTTACTGAAGCTTTTCCCTAGCTTAATCCATCTGGTCCTGGGACCAGATTGCAGCTACAAGGGAAGGCAGCTACAAGGGGCAGGAGGGGGATTCTTCTACATGTAATATCTTGAAAAGTACGTAAAAGTTGATAAATATAGTGCAAACTGTTATATTTACAATAAAGAAGACTCTGCAATCTACTTAATTTAAACCATTACTATCCCTTAAGGGGTCACCATGCAATGGTCACCAAACAGAAAGTGACATTTCAATAGGATACCAACACAAGATACATGTAAGGTGAAGGAGATGGAGTGGAGAGACTAACAGACACAGAACGGAATCTACTTAATTTAAACCATTACTATCCCTTAAAGGGTCATTATACAAATGGTCGCCAAATACAGAGTGACATTTCAGTAGGATACAAACACAAGATGCATGTAAGGTGAAGGAGGTGGAGGGGAGAAGGAAACAGGCACAACATGAAGCTGGAAGGGAAAAGGCAACAGACTGCACAGAGGGGAGCTGAAAAAGTGCAAAGGGGTTGCTTGGAAGCCTGGAATCTCATTTCGGTCTGCTCAAAAAAAAGAGCTGTATTCAACAAGATAAGCGCAGCGGCACGCAAAAGGGCAACATTGTGAGGGTACACACGCTTAACCCTTTGGGTGCAATGGATAACTCGCTGGCAGTCAAAGGGGTAAGTGTGTGACATCAGAATGTCACTGTTTTGCGTGCCTCTGGGGTTATCTTGTTGCCCTATTGATGCAGGCAACCCATGCAGGGGATGTGAGGATTTCCGCTCCCTGAGCTCTCCACTCGAAGGATTACCAGAATGCTTAACGTCACTCCCATAAGCAGTGGTTGGAGTCATTCCCAACTAAGACTCACCATGATTGGATCATCAGAGGAACACAGATGGGATCTTGCTAACAAGAGTATCCTATTGAAAAGTTGCTTTCTATTTGGAGACCATTTCAGAGCGACAATTAAGCGTGCAACATCAGAATGTCACCCTTTTGATGCGGGTGGCATTCTGTGGTCGCCCTTTTGATGAAGGCAACATTATGTTCTCTCCCTTTTGATAATCACCAAATAGAAGGTGACTTTTAATTAAATAGGATATCCCTATTTGGGACACAAGAACCATGTGGATATTATTCACTAAGTTTCCAGAAAGGGAAGAGAAAAAAAAAACCTCTCCTTACAGAAGGCCAGTATTCCACAGGACTAAACTGGCATTATGTAAACCTCATCTGTCAGCAGACACCAAATTAGCACAGCAAACAACAAAACAGGAGCAAACATGTCTCAAAAACTACTGAACAGGTAAAGGAAAAGGAAATAGTTCTTACACAGGCATAGCAAAGCTGGTCTCAGCTGAAGCCAGGACATTGACACGGTAGTGTTTGTTGTATGTGTGCAAGGATGGCCACCGCTGCCATCTAGTCAGCAGGTTCCTAATTCTTGTAAGTCCAAGAGGCGGTCACGGCTCTGGTGGAGTGCAACCTGACTCTGAAAGGAACAGGTTTCTTTCTCATCACATAATCTTGTCATAAGGTAGCCTTGATCCAAGAAGCAATAATGACTTCGGATGCAGTCTGACCCACTCTAGGGCTTTCAGGAATAACAAAGGGAAACTGCCTTTCTAAAAGGTTGAGTGCAATGCACATAATACTTAACCCTTTGACTGCTAGAGTGGTACGCTAAACATTGCAAAGCAACTTAAAGGGTTAAGGCACATCCAACAGGTGAAGATTCTGTTCCTGTCCGGTGGATGCAGCAGGACAAAAAGAAGGAATGCCAATATCCTGGTTAATGTCAAAATCATAACTTTTGGTAAAAAAAAATGAGAGTATGAAGAACCGCCTTGTCCTGATTAAACACCAGGAAAGGAGGTTTACAACACATAGCTTGTAGTTCAGCAACTGTTCGCACATAAACAACCAAAAGGAAAGCCATTTTAAGAGTCAGAAACCACCAGTAATTGATGAGAGAGGTTCAAAAGGAGGTCACTGAAGAATGTTCAGCACCAGACTAAGGTCCCATAGAGGAGTGGGATCCCTATAGGAGGGGAAGGCATGAGCAACCCCTTGAACAAAGGTTTTAACATCAGGAAAAAAGCAATTCACTTTGGAAAGAGAAAAGTGAGTGTTCAGATATGTACCTTGATAGAGATCAGATTGAGGCCTTTAACACCATATTGAAGGAAAGTTAAAATCATAAGGAGGCTGACGGACTGCAGAGACATGTCCCTATTACAATACCACTGGTGAAAATAGGAACCAAAGCCTATGGTAGGCTTTAGAAGATACAGGCTTTGTACCTAGCATCATGGCAGAGATGACAAAGTCTGAGAAACAATTTATCTTCTAGATGTCAACCTTAAGAGCCAGCATACAAGGACAACCTTTCCACCTGCTGGTAGCAGAGGGGGCCATGGGTCAGAAAATCCACTCAGGAAAAAATGAAATGGCTCTTCTATAGACAGGTTACAAAGATCCACGAACCAGTCCAAACAGGGCCAGAAAGGTGTAACCAGGATAATCTGAGCATTTTCCTTCTTGATCTTCCACAGCATCTTAGGAATCAAGAGAATTTGAGGAAACATGTAGGCCAAATTAAAGTTCCATGGGATGGAACGGCTTCCTGGGTGGACACTAGACATCTCACAATTCTGATGGCCAGGACAGAGCCTGGGACACTTCCCAGAACAGAGTATGGATCTGGGCTTCTGGCAGAAACATGCTCTCTTGAAGGGTGTCAGATCTCATGCCCAAGAGGTACAGAGTCTGACAAGGCAAGGGAGAAGACTTCTTGAGATTGCATTCTGAATCACCATGGTTGAGTCCTCAAACACATTCTCAAACATGTGAGGATGGAATGTCCACCAAAGAAGCATTGATCACGAGATCTTCTAAGTAAGGAGTTAAGGAAGTTACTTGCGAGTGGACATAGGATGCCAAATCTGCCATGATCTTCGTGAAGTTTCTTGGTGCCGATGCTAGGGGTAGCAAAGTGGTAGTGACTGCACTTGAAGGTGAAGCAAAAGAAGCACTGGATGTCTGGATGAATCTGGACTTAGAGGTAAGCTTCCTGAAGATCTAAAGAGACTTTGTACTCTCCTGGGCACATTGCTGCTTTAACACCTCAGGGAATCCATCTTGAATTGCATGGCTTCAGAGTAATGATTGAGACATTTCAAATCCAGAGTAGGGTGGCAGTCACAGTCTTTTTTAAGGAACCACAAGAAAATTGGAGTAAAACCCTGAGCAATGTTCCTGGCCTGGAACCAGAACAAAAACCTGTTGGTCCAAAAGGAATGTAATGGAGTCTATGAACAGAAGTATCCAGTCTGGATTTCCAAGGAACTCTTGACAAAAAAATAGTGAGGTGGAAGTGACGTTAAGTTTGTACAGTACTCTTCCCAAATTACCTCCAAACCCAATGGTCAGTCACAGAAAACTCCCAGGAGTCTTGAAAAAGTCAGACATCCCTGACAGGTGGGGACGGGAAAGATCCCTCGAGGAATGCGGAGGGGATTTTGCCAGCCTTAGGCTTGTGAGCAGACTTCTGGTTCTGCAAACCCTGCGTGGGCTTTGGGGCAGAAAGGGCCATATTGTCCTGATGGATCTGAAACCTCTACACCCTAAAATTAGGGCTGAAACCCACACTGTCTAGGAAAAAAATGAATATTTAGAAGATATCTGTGGCACAAGTGTGCTCGTCTCCAGTGGTGACTTTATGCAGGTCAGCCCCAAAGGGGTGCTTGTCCACAAAAGACACAAAGGATCCCTTTGAAGATTGGTTAGCCAACCAAATCTGGAGCCACAAAGTGTGACAAGTGGCAACAGATAAAACTGTGGACTTGCCACAGAATCTAGCAGCATCAAAGGCCACTTTAGTTAGATATGTGTTAGCTTTCAAAACGCACCACAAGAGGTTTGTACTTACAAAACATTCCCATGGACAACTTCAGAGTTGTTTGCCCCAGATGGCTACTTCTCTGATGACCCAAGTCGCAGAAAAGACAGATTACAGGGTGACCCCAGTGGCTGCAAAGTACACCTTTAATAAGGAATAATGAATTTGTCTGCCTGGCTCCTGTTCATCAGTGGAAGGTCCCAGAGGAGCAGTAGGTGCCCACAGTGCAAGAGAAGCATTGGGTTCCAGAATATTTCCTCAAAAGCCCAGTTTGACTTGAGGAACAATGAGCTAAAGCGGTTACTGAGACCCTGAACCCTTAAGTTTGATTTCCCCATGTATTCCTTAGAATCAGACATGTTCAAAAACATTCCCATACCTCCCAACATTTCAAATTGCCAAAGAGGGACACTTGTGTTTTAGGGGGTGTAGCTGGGGGCAGGGCTGGTGGGCGGGGCATTACTGAGAATTTGTAGGTTATTTCATGACCTATTGACAGCTCCTTGCATAACCTAATAAATGGCTTATAACAAGACCAAAGTATTTTATTTACATAGACTAATTTATAAACACATACACTGATGTTTAAACAAACAATAATGTGAGTTTTATTGCAGTAGAGCAGTATGATACATTTATATACACACACCACACAGTCTGATTTCCTAAAAAGAGGGAAATCAGGGTGGGAAAGAGGGACAGAGGGACTTGGCTCTAAAAGAGGGACTGTCCCTCCTAAAGAGGGACACTTGGGAGGTATGCATTCCCCAAAACCAGGACAAAACAGTGGAAATTAGTGAGAGATAAATCTCACAGAAACACCCAACAGGTACTTGTCTAACTGAAATAGGTTAAACTAGTGAAGAGAAAGAGATTCAGCCTCTGCAAAGCATAAGCAATGGGTAGACGAAGATGGCTGCCAAGGCACCCATTCAATCAGAAAAAAGCCTGTGTAGAGAGGGATTCTGGGAAATGTAGTTTTTTTCCTACATTGCCTATGCTCAGCAAATGGTGGATACAGCCAAGAAAACGTATCGAAATAAAGCTTTCTGAACGTGAACCATGTTGCTCATGTGATAAGAGTATGGTGAGCAATTTAATTTTATCCCACTCTGCTTCTTGTTTGTCAAACAGGTGTAGATATATGCCTCAAATAAGATTCCCCATTGGTCACTGTGTTACAAAGATTGCCACTGCACAGGCTCCAGTTCTTAAAGAGAACATTTAGAAACAAATTATAGAAAAATAGTAGAAAGGCCGAGCAAAATGAAGAAAAACATCCCTGCAATGAGGAATAGTAGACGAAAGATGTGTCAGTAAAGATAGATCATCCCTGAAAGGGCTAATAAGCCCTTATATCATAAGATCTAATGAGAGAAAGGAGTATTGAGTGCAGTTCAGACAGAGGCTCCACTTCAAGTGGTTGTCCAGAGTGAAATAGGACATAAATAAATAGTAAGTACCATAGCACTCAAACTTACCAAGCTTCTTTATTCAGGCTCCCATTATATACGGTGCAGAACCTCAAGTTCAGCCATGAGGAACAGATAAATGGTCCAGAATGTGTGAACTTTGGCAGTTCAAATCCAGGGAAGTATATGTATGGAAGTTTGCCTAATAGAGGATTATACAGCCCCAAATCAAAGAAGAGACATAAAAAAGGAGTCTAAATTGTAAGAGAAGTTCTAGCTTGCTCCTCTACTCTTGAGGGTTCACTTGAATCTGGAAGGCAGGGGGGCAAAGCTGTGGAGGAAGAGAGCAGAGTCCAAGTCTCAAAGGCCTTCCCCTTTTTTTTGGAGGATTGGAGGAAAGGAGCTTTATCCCATGGGTCCCTGTGTTCCATATAGGATGTAAGAAAAAAATAAAAACAACAAATCCCAAATGAAGTTTTATAACCCACACACAATTATGCATATTTATCTTACCTTCATTACCAACTGTTTGATGAAGATCAGTAGTAATGCTCTGAGGGACAGTATCTCCCTTGGATTAGGCCTCGGTCCATCTTGAGTTAAAAATAAAGGAGAGACATGTTCATGCATTTCAACATATTCACAACTAAGACATTACAATGAGTCATGCCAGTGGTTCTTCATGTTCAGAGGAACTCCAGGGTTCCACAAAACACATTTTTGTAATGGCAGACACATTAAGTCGACTGGAATTACAGAAAATGAGGCTGATGTAATAAGAAAGTGGAGACATTCAGGAACAAACCAAATCAACCATAAGAAACAAATACAAAATCCCAAACTTTCAACTGATTTGGGAATTTTTATTTGTTCCTTGTGGTTCAGCTGTTTTCCCCTAGAACTGCTCTACTTTTCTTTGTACATCAGCCTCAGTGCATGCGTTGCTCTGTGACTAGCAGTGAACATGTGGAAGATTGTGCTAACCGTTACAAAACCAAAAATGTTATCCTAGTAATGTAGCTTTAATGCTAGTTTTAACACAAACTAGCATTCAAATACATTTGAAACTGAAAGCCCTTGGATGTTACAAAATCTCCGACACATTGTGAAGCAATACACTGAAGAACTCTCTAACATTCAAGTGGATAATGTATTTGGTTGGAGTTCCACTCAGCTCGTGTGATACAACAGGACTCCATCTCCTCAAAATATCAGAAAAGTACTAAGTTACACTGTTTAAATGGGCTACATTTCAGAAAGATGGTTTAAGGGATAGTAATATTTCACAAAAATGCATCTCCGATTAATCTATATAGTATTTGGGCCATGGAGAGAGTTCTTTCAATACAGGCAAGAGTAACTGAATGATAAAGTGTCCCCCTCCAACCTCTTTTACTGATGTAACGCTGCTCACCTCAGAGCAAGACTGTCTGGATGGATCACAGAGACGGACAATATTCAATTAGCATAAGGAAAAACCTGAGAAATCTGTCAAGGGGGGCAGGGATTTCATTGTTCTCACAGTAAGAAGATTGCCCCTTGCTGTGAGCTGTCTGGTCTCAGGACCAGATTCCATATCTGAGGGGAAGTGGCTTACACTAGGTAAAAGGGACGGGAGGGGGATACTTTATCATTGAATTACTCTTGAACTACAACTCTGACAGTATTGAAATAACACTCTCCACGGCTCAAATACTATGAAGATTAATCAGAGCTGCTTTTTGTGTGAAACACTACTATCCCTTTAACGTGTAAATGTAATATGAATTTAAATTGCTTATCATAACAGATTTGTCCTCCGTAAGATAATTTAAATACTGCAGATTTTTCTCATTAGAAAGATTCAAAAGTATAAAATAATGCAGCTATCCAATATAATTCTGCACAGTAATATTCACAAGTATTGGAGCTTATCTAAGTGGTTCTCAATCCTAGAACTCAAGGACCAGGGTAAGACTTGCTGCTATACCTTTATGAAAACACACTCGTTAACCAAAGGTTCAGTCATTGATTAACGCGCCTGTATTCAAGCTGGGAAACCCTGAAATACAGGTTTGTTAGTGGCCCCTGGGGACTAGCATTAATACTTTGAGTTCTAGAAAAGTATCCATTGCATGCTGCAATGCATTTGATAACTCTCTGGCACTCAAAGGGTTAACAACAACAACTAGTATACTACAGATGACTAACTAAAATATGAATGTTAAAGTAATATGAGTGAGACATACCCAGGCCCTTTGGGATTATCCCACTGCGATCCTGAGGGTTTACAGTCCAGTAGTAATACTTTAAGGTATGCATTACCAGGAGAACAGTCCCAATTCTCCGCACTGCATTATATATGTTGACTGTGCTGATGAACTCCGTAGACATAAATGTGTACAAGGCCAACTGGACCTAGAACATGCAAAACTGTGTTAGTTTCAAATACAAATTTGAAGAAAAAAAAAACCTAAGTCAAATCTGCATCTACATGTCAATAGGTCATTTAAAAATAACAAATCCTTTAAAGGGATAGTAATACTTCGTTTTAACTTTATTTTATTTTGTAGGCATTAAAAAAACATGAAGAATGATATAAGTCTTATCTCTCAAACCTTTATGGTTTAAGAGCTATTCAAAAGAAAAGTTTCCCCTCCCGCCCCTTTTACTGATGTAACACTTTTCAGCCAGGGCAGAAGGGAGCTGCCCAGGTAGACTGCAGAGAGGGACAATCTTCAATTAAGATAAGGGAAAAACCTGAAAAGCTTGTCAAGGGGGGCAGGGATTTCGTTGTTTTCATAGGAATAAGAGTGTCCCCTTCTGTTATCTGTCCAGTCTATGGACTGTATTCCACATCTGAGAAGAGATTGTTTACAGTAGGTAAAAGGGGCGGGAGGGGGAAACTTTGCTTGTGAATATCTCATAAACCATAAAGGTTTGAGAGATAAGACTCATATCATTCTTCATCTTTTTTTAATGCCTACAAAATAAAATAAAGTTAAAACAAAGTATTACTATCCCTTTAAACTCTTAAGGACCTGCCGATTGCGTACCTGGCCGTTACTTAAGCACTACGGAGAGGTGTTTTTTTTGTTTTTGTTTTTTGTTTTTTTCTTCTCCAGCTTCCGGTTCAGAGCTCCCTGAACAGCATGCAACCGCGTGGGGACCCCAGAATTCCATGACAGTCCTGGCACGTCATGGGTCCGGGTCCTTATAGCTCCCCAACCCATGACATGCAAGGATCGTCAAGGGTCCTTAAGGGGTTAATGACAGGGTAGGAGGGTGGGAAAACATTTTTTTATCTTAAACCTTTCTAATCTATAAGAAACCATATATATTCAAGAAGACAAAATATCAAATCTCATGCAGTCTTAATTCACTTTAATTTGTGAAATTTTAAAGGGAATTAAAAATAAAATGAAAAACAAACATTCCTTAAAAAAAAAAAAAAGCAGGGAACCATATTGAACTAGTATGTTATGAAAGTCAATGTCCTAATAAGGGGGAGTGTTCCTGGGTAGCTAAAGTTCAGGAAGAGAATATATAAAATATATATTGCTGGAGTTAAGTTTTTAAAAGAACAGGTGTGAGAAACCCCACTTCTGAAAACATAATGCCAGTACAATAGGTAATCCCGTGATGTTATAGAGAGACAGACTGGGGAAATGTGAAGATATGGCATTTAAAACAACAAAACAAAAACACAGTGTGTTCATGCAGTAAGCCCTGTAAATGTGCACATGCTATAGTAATGAATACATTAAGGTGAGGAAAAATCTTTCCAGCATCTACGGTTGCTTATAATAAAACAGACATTCAAGACATTTCATAAGTAGTCTATACAAATCAACACATTTTGGAAAGAAAGTAGGATTTTAGTGTTCTTACCTGTTATTTGCTTTTATATGTAGTCCATACAGTGGATATAAAAAGTCTACACACCCCTGTTAAAATGCCAGGTTCTTGTGATGTTAAAGAATGAGACAAAGATAAATCATGTCAAAACTTTTTCCACCTTTAATGTGACCTATAACGTGAACAATTCAATTGCAAAACAAACTGAAATCGTTGAGGGGGAAAAATAAACCACAATAACCTGGTTGCATAGGTGTGGTTGTGTTCAGAATTAACCAATCACATTCAATCTCATGTTAAATAGAAGTCGTTACACACGTGCCATCATTTAAAGTGACTCCAATTAATCACAAATAAAGTTCAGCCGTTCTAGCAGGCTTTTCCTGAGATTTGCTTAGTTGCATCTAAGAGCAAAAGCAGAGAGCTTCCAAAGCATCAGAGGGATCTCGCTGTTGAAAGATATCAGTCAGGAGAAGGGTACAAATGAATTTCCAAAGCATTACATATACCATGGAACATAGTGAAGACAGTCATCATCAAGTGGAGAAAATATGACACAACAGAGACATTACCAAGAACTGGACGTCCCTCCAAAATTGATGAGAAGACGAGAAGAAAACTGGTCAGGGAGGCTTCCAAGAGGCCTACTGCAACATTAAAGGAACTTCGGGAATTTCTGGCAAGTACTGGCTGTGTGCTACATGTGACAACAAAAAGCACCTGGGAAAATGTATTATGGTCCGATGAAACCAAGGCTGAACTTTTTGGCCATAATTCCAAAAGGTATGTTTGGCGCAAAAACACTGCACATCACCCAAAGAACCCCATACTCACAGTGAACCATGGTGGTGGCAGCATCATGCTTTGGGGCTGTTTTACCTCAGCTGGAACGGGGGCCGTAGTCAGGGTGGAGGGAATTATGAACAGTTCCAAATACCAGACAATTTTGGCACAAAACCTTCAGTCATCCATTAGAAAGCTGAAGATGAAGAGGAAGTTCACATTTCAACATGACAACGACCCAAAGCACACCTCCAAATCCACAAAAGCATGGCTTCACCAGAAAATTAACATTTTGGAAGGGCCCAGCCAAAGCCCAGACCTGAATCCAATTGAACATCTGTTGCAAAGAAGAGTGGGCAAATATTTCCACGTCAAGATGTGCCATACTAATAAACTCCTACCCAAAAAGACTGATTGCTGTAATAAAATCAAAAGGTGCTTCAACAAAGTATTAGTTTAAGGGTGTGCACGCATATGCAAACCAGGCTATTGTGACTTTTTTATATTTTTATTTTTCCCATTCAACAATTTCAGTTTGTTTTGCAATTGAATTGTTTAAGTTATAGGTCACATTAAAGGCGGAAAAAGTTCTGACATGATTTATCTTTGTCTCATTCTTTAACATCACAAGTACCTGGCATTTTAACAGGTGTGTGTAGACTTTTTATATCCACTCTATGGATCAAAGGTACCAAGGGGTTGAGACCCTCCTACTACAGGGCAGGGCACATAAAAAAGGGGTGTGGTGGAGACTCCCTCCTCCAGCTAAACCCCCTACCTACAATCTCGCAGAATAAATGTGACAAAAAAAGCCACAGTAGAGGAAATAAGCGGATAAAATGAAAATCTCAAGGACTAAGATTTAGGAAAGTGGGAGACCTGAAATTTAAGAAAATGGGAGACCTGTGTTCTTTATGGACTAAAGAGAAAAGGATTTAACAGGTAAGAACACTAAAATCCTGTTTTCTCTTATGTCCAGTATGGAAAACAGGTACGATGAGTATATACCAAATCTGAGATTTCCACAGAGGGAAATGAGAGAAAAAAAAAAAAAAAAAGACCACCCACACATCCCCATTATACCAGAGTTCCCTAAGACTAATCAGGATCTGAATATTCAAAGGTGTCAGTGGACACTGAACTAGCACAGCACACCAAAGAGAGATCATTAAATGGATGAGGCTGTGTGAAGGATCTACCGGTCAAAGCTGGCCTCAGTCGAGGCCAAGAAGTTAACGCTCTAGTGTTTGATGAAATTATGTAAAGAGGACCAATTTGCAGTCTTGCACAGATGTTCAACCGAGGCCTTGTTCTTGGAGGCCCAAGAACAACCACCCGATCTGGTGTAGTACGCTATGATCTTGACAGGAATCTTTTTCTTCCTAATCATATTCTTCCTGGCAAAGACAGATGCAATGGTTACCTTGGACTCAGCCTGGCCCACCTTTGGACTCTAAGGGATAACTAAGAGTCAGCCTTATGTAAAGGCTTAGTGCAGTGCACATAAACTTAAGGCATCACACAACATCCAACAGATGGACATCTCTCTCCTGAGCAGATGCAGGGTCAGGAGAAAAATAAGGCACAAAGCATTGACTGATGTAGAACTCTGATACTACTTTTTGAAGAAATTCCAAAGTATGAAGTGCTGCCTTATCCTGGTGAAACACCAGGAAATGTAGGTTTGCCAGGCAGAGCCTGCAGCTCAGCACAGACAACTGCCAAGAGAAAAGCCACCTTCAGGGTCAGCTGATGCAAGGAGGTGGATGCTAAAGGCTCAAAGAAAGGTGTTTGCAGGATGCTCAAAACTAGACAGATTCCATGAAGGTGTGGGATCCCGGAAAGATGGAAAGGAATGAGCCATACACTGTAGAAAATCTTCACATCTGGGATGACAGCAATTTATCTCTGAAAAAGAGTGCTGAGATCTGAACCTTCAAGAAACTCAAGCTAAGACCCTTGTTGACTCCATCCTGATGGAAGGACAGTACCATAGAAAAGTCAAAGACCTACGAACACACGTTCTTGTACGGGCACCACAGGTGGTAAATGTACCAGACCCTATGGTATGCCCTTGAAGAGACTGCTTCCAAGCCTGTATCATGATAGAGATATCACTGGAGAAACCCTTCCTCTTCACAATGGTGGCCTCAAGAGCTATGTTGTCAAGGCCAGCCTCTCCACATCCTTGTATCTGTGGCAACAGATCCATTCTGAGTGGCAGGCAAATCTGATCCCAAATGGACAGGCTGATCAGGTCCACAAGCCATGCCCTCCTGGGCCAGAATAGAGCAATAAGGATTGACCAGCAGACTGTCCATTCTGATCTTCCGGACCACCCTGAAGTTCAGGGGAAACACATAAGACAGATGAAAACTCCATGGGATGGGCATTGCATCTATCGTTAAAGGGATAGCAATACTTAATATGTAAAAATATATATATTGTAGTGTTTATCTCACTAAGTAAAAAAAAAAAAGGGTACGCTCACTGCTGAAAGGTGTTTTATTCAAAAGTTATTACAGCTCAAATTTTAATTTTTTTTAGGTGCAATATCACAGTGGCCTGAAATTGTACAGTGGCGCTGTTGCTACACCATCCTATGGACAGCTCTGGTCCGTAGACTGGTTCTGAACGGACAGCCCACAGTCCGCTACCCAGACTGTACACTGGGCAGAGGCCTGCATTACTCTGAGTGAGATAGTGGAATGAAGATCCTCGCCTATGGTTCTTATCTGCCAGGTAGGAACCAAGTGACCAGAGGTATATGCGTACTACCACACGGTACTTAAATGCAGACAGTGGTAATTGGAGAGGGGACAGCACAAGCCACAGTACTGCTAATGCGAATAAGACAGACCAGCCTCGGTAACACAGAGCGAATAGTCAGCCAGAGCCACAGGTCAGAACCAGTGTGGAGAGTCAGACAAGCCGGGGTCTTACACGGAGTGAGTAGTCAGCCAGAGCCACAGGTCAGAACCTATGTGGGTAGTCAGACAAACTGGATCAAAACGAAGCAGAATCGGGTCACAACGAAACTGAGCAAACATAACTAGTAGTAACAGGAACACCACGTAAGGCCAACTAACACTAGGCCTACGGAAGTTTAAATAGGCACACCCTAAGGCAGGAATCAATTAGGCAAATTGAATCCATACAAGTGCAGCGTCATTGAGACTAGCAATGCGCGCCTACACCCGTGACCACCAGACAGAGCTGAGAAGAAGCACAAGGGTATCTGGTAGGACAGATGCCAAGGTACACTGTGATAGCACCTTGGTGTCAGACATGTTCCTAAAAGTGTGTCAAAAATCTAGATAAACTAGATTAAATGTCACCAGAATAAATGCATAAATACCATACTTATCTGATAAGTAAATGGTTAAACTGTAGGAGAAGAGCTAGTAGAGTCAGCCTCTGAGTAGGATAAGAAAGAATATGACCTCCAGTAAGAGTGTCAGCCAATCAGAAAAAAGCACAGGAAACTGGCATTATGGGAATTGTAGTCTTTTCACTTCCTTGTTGACTAGCAATGTCCGTTACAGCCATGGGCCGCAGTGTGCTCAGGGGACATATAGAAAGTGGACCTTAATATAGAGCCATCTCTGACCTTTGTAGCCCAAACTGTTGCAGGGATATGTCCCAGATACATTTTTCCCATAGACGTCAATGGAGAAAAGATGGCCACAGGAAGGCTCTGGTTCTTAAAGGAGCACTAAACTAAAACAATCCCAATAAAAAAATAAAGGAAAAAAAACCTGGAGGGAATACCTGGAGGAGTGAAAAAAAATACCTAGAAGTGGGGGAGCAGAAATAATCCCCCAAAAGTACTCAACACACGCAAGAGTCAACAGAAAAGAACAGCAGTCATCTGTACTTCCCTAAAGAGAGAAAAGATCCATGATGAGTGCCATAGCAGAGTATAAGTACACAGAGTGTAATAGGAAGCTCAGAATGGGACATACAGTTGACCAAAGCACTCAAAGGTTTACTTACCAATCTTCATTCTTCAAACTACCATCATAGAAGAGGGCAAAATCTCAGACAGACAGACACAAGGAACAGACTTGTCATAAAGTCAACATCCACAGGTCAAAGAAGCACACATGATCCATGCAGTCCAACTCCAGTAAACCCCAGTGATGGTATTCCTCCTAACTGAGAGCTACACAGCTTCATGTCTAAAGAAAATATAATAAAAACCTAACAAAAACTAACAGGATGGACACTGCACTTTAAACTGCTTCACAAGATGCATTAATTCTGGGAGTTTGTAGGCAGAGGATTGAGATGGAGAAGGAAGAAGTCTTCACCTCAAGACCCTGTCTTTTGTGATGTGCCCTGCCCTCCAGGAGGAGGGATTCAACCCCATTGTACCCATGTTCCATATTGGACATGAGAGACAATGCTTTTTCTCCAAGTTGGATTAAAATGTATAAGGAGGATAAGCCTGATGTCTGCCTTGCAACCAAAAGTAAGAAAAGTGAAATAACTCCCAGCAATGGCATAAGTAAAGTTGAGACCACAAAATACCCCAAGTGAGAATAATGAATAGCAAATGAGTATCGGCAGATTCTCCATCATTTTGACTGGTGGTTTCAAATCTTTAAATATTCATCTCTGCCAAACATGTATAACCTTTTGAGAAGTAGGGGTTGTGTAACACATTGCATACCCTTCTAGTCAGCAATAGTACTACAGAATAGACCACAACTTGATAAGATCAGAGAAATCGTAAACTGTATTCATCCTCCAATTCAAGCTAGTACCTTACCCAGAAAAGCTTGACGCACAGGCATTTAAAGACATCACTGCTGGTCTACGTGTGGATTAAAATACGCATTATACCTTTATTAATATAAAGACATATTGGAGGGTTTTTCCTGTTGTATAATGAAAGGATACACCCACACTGCTAGCAGTTGCTCTATTCAAAAGTTATAACAAATTATCTCAAAGTGAAGTAGCTTTTACTATCACAGTCTATAGAAAACTGCAGGCAGTCTCACATCTCATACAGAACGCAAGTGATCTGGACACCAGATTGCACAAGAAAACAACAGTGTGAACTATAAGAGGATTTTAGTCTTGCCTGTTAAATCATTTTCTCTTAGTCCATATAGTTTACTGGTAACCTTGGGTAGACAGGAACAATTCTGAGAAGTGAATGCAGGGGTGGAGCCTACCTTCCCTATTTGGCTGCAGCTAGCCATCCAGCTCCAGTAAGATTTGAGACACTATCAACTAGATAGTGAGAAGGAAAAGAAAACTCCGGTGAGCATGAACCCGAAAGGATCCCCATGTTCTGCCACGGGAGAGTCAAGAATGGTCTTGACAGGGTAGGAGACCAGTAACCTATATGGACTAAGAGAAAAGGATTTAACAGGTAAGGCTAAAATCCTCTTTTCTCTGTCGTCCAATATAGGTTACTGGTAACTTTGGGATGTCCAACCACTGAGTTTCCCAGGGCGAGAAGGAAGGCAAGGACCAGGCGCAGGGCCTTCCAAAGTCACCAGAGCATATATGAACCATCAGATCAGAGATAGCCCAACAACAACAAATGAAGTGTCAACGGACACTGAACAGGGGTAACACCACCCCAGTAATGGTTACACAGCACAGCACCTCAAAAGTGAGGGAGCACTGAAGAACCAAAAAGAAGATACTAGACAGGCAAGACTGCCTCCAGGATCTGTCTCCCAAAACTGCCATCAGCCGACGCCAGCACAGCAACACAGTAGCACTTTGAAAAGGAGTGCATAGATGACCAAGTGGAGGCCTTTCACAACCATTTAGCTAAGGGCTGATTCTTGGAAGCACAAGATGCCCCAATAGATCTAGTGGAAGGAGCCATGACCCGAAAGGAAATAGGCTTCTTCCTCAGTTCGTAAACCTTACGAACAGTGGACTGAATCAAAGACACAAGGGTCACTTGGATGCAGGTCTCCCTGCCCTGGGACCCTCAGGAATGACAAACAGCGCATCAGACCATCTAATGGACTCAGTGCGATGCACATAAAACCTGAGACAACGCACCACAGCTAACAAGTGGAGATCCATCCCCTTGTCAGAGGAAGGGCCAGGGCAGAAAGAAGGAACCACAATCTCCTGATTAAGGAGGAACTCAGAATCCACCTTCGGGAGAAACTCCTGCGAAGTCGGAAGCACCACCATGTCCTAGTAAAACAGCAAAAAGGGATGGCTTACAAGACAGAGCATGCAACTCTGCAACACGATAAACAGACACGATCGCCAGGAGAAAAGCCATGTACCACGTCAGCAGACGTAGATGAATAGTAGCCAAAGACTCAAAGGGAGGGTGCTGAAGGATGTCCTAAACCAAGGTAAGATCCCACAAAGGAGCGGGAGACTGAAATATAGGACGAATATGAGCAACGCCCTGGAAGAAATCCTAGACAACTGAACGAAAAACTGAAAGCAGATGTCTGAACCTTACTGGAACTCAAAATTAGGTCCTTGTCCACACCTTCCTGTAGGAAGGCTAGGACCATAGGAAAATCAAAATCTGGAGATAGGTCCTTATCAGCACACCAATAGAGAAGGTAGACCAGACATGATGGTAAACCCTAGAGGAAACAGGCCTGCGTGCACCAAGCAGAGTCGCCACCACACCAGAAGAAAACCCTTACTTCCACAGTAGTGAGGATTCAATACCCAAGCCGTCAAGGCTAGATGATGGACATCCTCCTTCCACAGGTAACCCTGTTAAAGAAGATCCGGGTGGCAAGGGAGCCGAATGAAAGACCCCACCTCTGAACAATGAGGTTGAACACCTCTGGGTGCAGTTCCCACTCTCCGCTGTGTGTTGACTGAGGTAGTCTGCATGACATTGTCTACACCGGGAATGTGAACTGCGGATATGGAAGAAACATGTTAGTCAGTCCAGGACAAGATAGCCTGGACCGCTAACCGAACTGAAAGACTTCTTGTTCAGTCTTGTATGTTGATGTAAGCCACCGGCGTGGCATTGTCAGACTGGACCCAGACCAGGCAATCCTCCAGCTGGCATGTCCAGTGGCGAAGGGCATGAAAAATCGCCCGAAGCTCCAACAGGTTGATGGGAAGGAGAGATTCCTCCGGAGAAGACCGACCCTGAGCCCTCAGGTGACCTAAGACCACTCCCCAAGCAGGACAGGCTGGCATCCGTTGGCACTGTGGTCCAGAAGGACACCAGGAAGGGCTTCCCCTTCAGCAGATTGGAGAGGCTGAGCCACCACGACAGACTCAGTTCCACATGAAGTGGGAGGGATACTGACAGCTTCAGGAGTTCCGGGTGACCCCTGCACACCTGGATCACAAACCTCTGGAGTTCCCTGGTGTGAGCCATGGCAAACGGGACTGCTCCTATGGTGAAAATAACTTCCCCACTAGAGAGGATAATGTCTTCGCTGGAACTGGATCATGAGCCAGAGCAGCAGAAACTTTGTGGGTGATCTGGTGAGCCACATCATCCATGAGAAACACCATGCTCTGCTGAGTGTCAAAGAGAAGGCCCAGGAAGTAGGGGTCCGCCAGGAGAGGAAGACCCCCTGTAACTGGGATGGAAAGAGTTGAGATGTATACTGGAGGTCTCTTGTAGCAGACTTAAACTCTTGCAGCCAAACTGGCTCTAATGCATGGCTGGAGGTCCGTGGGGAATGCTCAGGGAAAACAGAACATACTGGGCACAAATAACCTGAGAACTCTCTAGGCAACCCTGATTGACATGAGTATCAATGTGCAAAGGGGGACGCAGAGACCCCAGCATCCTCAGTCTTCGTTCTAGCCCCAAGCTCCAAATAAATAGACATGCTCAGAGTCAAAACGTTCAAAGTATAAGGAAATACCCAAATACAGTATGTATGATTAAAATGTCACCCCAGAAATCGCTAAAATACACTTATCTGCCAGGCGAAGGGTTAATATGCTGAGGAGAGAAGGAGAGTACAGACCCAGCGTAGGGTATTCGTTCAGGGAAAGCACAAAATGGCTGCCGCGACGGGAGCCAATTAGGAACAAGCACGTGATGCAAGAGCTCATGGGAAATGTAGTTTTCCCAGAAAAAGTACCCCAACAGTGCACAAAGCCCCCAACACACACGAAACGTTGAACGGATAGTAGAGCAAGGGTAGACAATTAAAATGAGCCATCTTTGAAGTCACTACATTGAGCGGTTGCAGAGATATGACCCAAACTGTAAAGTCCCAGGCTGATTGCCTACCCAAAGTTACCAATAACCTATATTGGAGAAAATACATTTTGGAAAGAAGCATCTCTAGTTACTGTGCACATATAATGAACATCATAAAGTATCTTTCCACTGTTAATAATGGTCAGCGCGATTAACTGGTGAAAATCTATACATGGATATTTCAAACACTGCACAATGGTGGCAATTATACCAAGAGCTCAAAAGCCTGCCCTTTATTACCACTAAGAGAACAGGACTTACAAATGTTCCTGCTTGCATACAGGCAAGTTACTCATTGACTTTTTAAGTAATGTGTAACCAAGAACGAAAACATGTGGTGCCCGAGGACAGGTTTGAAAACCATTGAACTGTAAACTCCTAAATATTCATCTCATCCCTATTTTGAAAGATCAGTTTCACTCTGGCTATCTAAAGATGCTGGTAGGTATGGAATAGCACCACACACGCGCGCACGCACGCACGCACGCGCACACACACACACACACACACACACACACACACACACACGCATGCGCACTCACGCACACACCACTAGTGATCCTTATACTAACCACGGGCATCTATAAACTGGTACTTCTGCACTACAATATACAAGTCCAACGTCTATGTTTGGATTAGTTCATAAAGAAAAAAAACTGTATAAGCTCCACCTTGCATTATAAGAGACAGTACATGCTCTGATTTCCTGCCCCAATGGTCAGTCTCTATGAACTACAAACCTACAGGTTAGTTGTTATATACATTTCAATGAATGTGGTGCAGTAGTTTTCTCGATTGCAAACTGTGAAAGAAAATGGTTAGGGTATGTACCAACCTAAAGTAGAACTCTCACTTTTTGTAACAGGGAAGAGATCTTTCAAAATCACACATTTAATTTAGTATTTTTTTATTTATTTTTTTTTAATTTCAAACAAAGCACTAGTTTATGAGATTTAGCGTTATTTATTGCTTAGTTCATTCAGATTACTTCGTACCGGCTGGCAGTAAGTGGACATTAGCATGTACAGGAGTGTGGAATGTTAGTATCTACTAGATATGCCTGCCAAATTTGCATGAACTAACAAATAAACGTAAAAATCTCAGAATATTGTTTTAATTTAAAAAAAAAAAAATGGTTAAATATAGATGCTTTTGAAAGCGCCTTTAAAATCACTTACCGGTTATTGTTTCAAAGTGACAATTCCACTTTAAAGGGATAGTAATGTTTCATAATAAAAGCAGCTCTAATTAATCATCATAGTATTTGGACTTTGGAGAGTGTTATTTCAATTCTGTCAGAGTTGTAGTTCAAGAGTAATTCAATGACAAAGTCTCCCCCTCCCGCCCATTTTACTGATGTAACACTGTTCAACCAGACCAGAAGGGAGGTGCCCAGGTAGACTGCAGAGAGGGACAATCTTCAATTAAGATAAGGGAAAAACCTGAAAAACTTGTCAAGGGGAGCAGGGCTTTCATTGTTTTCATAGAAAGAAGATTGTCCCCTGCTGTTATCTGTCTGGTCTTACAATCAGATTCCACATCTGAGAAGAGATGGCTTACACTAGGTAAAAGGAGCGGGAGGGGAAACTTTGCTTGTGAATATCTCTCAAACCATAAAGGTTTGGGAAATAAGACATATCATTCTTCATGTTTTATTAATGCCTACAAAATAAAATAAAGATCAAACGAAGTATTACTATCCCTTTAAATATTGTAACCTGGCCATGTATTTTGTTACTCTTTTGAATTGAGGTACTAATAATTCCACTCTATATAAAAGGTGTAATGGGAGACTTTTTCCATGGTAACTAAAATTAACTGCACTGTGGCATTCAGTTGAATATTCCAGTTAACCAATCATTCTGTAAACTGCTTCAAAGATCAGTCTCAGACTCAGGAGCAGCAGGGGAAAAAAAAGCGGTATCAGCCTAGTCATCTCATGAGCCCCTGGCAGGTAAACCATGCACCATACAAATAAGAGGATTTTAGTCTTACCTGTTAAATCCTTTTCTCTTCGACCATATAGGTTACTGGTAACTTTTGGTAGGTGACGACCCCTTTAAGTAGGCAGGAACAATTCTTTAAGAGAACACTGGGTGGAGCCTACCTCCTCTCCTTAGCTGCATCTAGCTACCCCTCTCCAGAAAGATTTGAGACGCTAACTAGTGACTAGGCAGTAAGAAGGGAAAGATGACTCCTGTGAGCATGAACCCGAAAGGTATCCCACGTTCGGTCACAGGAGAGCTAAGCAGGGTCCCTTGACAGGGTGGGAGACCAGTAACCTATATGGACTAAGAGAAAAAGATTTAAGAGATAAGACTAAAATCCTCTTTTCTCCGTAGTCCAATATAGGTTACTGGTAACTTTGGGATGTCCAACCATGGAGTTTCCCTGAGGTGGGAAGTAAGGAAAGGACCAGGCACAGAGCCCCCAAAGTCACCAGAGCCTATATGAACCATCAGATCATATACAGCCAAACAATAACAAGGAAGTGTCAACGGACACAAAACTGGTGCGTAACCACACCAGGAATGTAGCACAGCACACAAACTCGAGCCAACTGGGCTCAAAAGTGAAGGAGCGCTGAAGAGACGAAAGGAGAACCTAGACAGGCAAAACTGCGTCTAGGATCTTCCGTCCAAAACTGGCATCAGCCGATGCCAGCACATCAACACAGTAGTGCTTAGAACAGGAGTGCACAGACGACCAAGTGGCAGCCTTGCACAACTGATCAGCTGAGGCTTGTTTCTTGTAAGCCCAAGATGCCTCAATGGTCTAGTGGAATGAGCCAAAACCCTAAAAGGAACAGGCTTCTTCCGCGATAGTAAGCCTTACGAATAGTAGACTTAGTCTGGGATGCTATGGTCACCTTGGATGCAGGTCTCCCTGCCTGGGACCCTCAGGAATGATGAAAAGGGCATCAGACTGGCAAACAGACTCAGTACAGTGTACATAGAACTTGGAACATCGCACCACATCCAACAAGTGAAGATCCCTTTCCTTCCTGGATGTAGGGTCAGGACAGAAGGAAGGCACAACGATCTCTCTCCTTAGGAAGGAACTCCTGAGAAGTGCGAAGAACCACCTTTTCTTTGTGAAACACCAAAAAGGGAGGATTACAAAACAAGACAGGGCATGCAACTCCGTGACACGGCGGACATACACAATCGCCAGGAAAAAACTATTTTCTAAGTCAGCATACATACAGGAATAATAGCCAAGGATCAAATGGAGGGCGCTGAAGGACACCCAAAACCAAGTTAAGATCCCACTAAGGAGAGGGGTTCTTAAAGGCAGGGCAATTATGAGCAACTCCCTGAAAGAAAAACTTGACATCAGGAAGGATAGCGATGCATCTCTGAAAGAAGACAGAGTGCAGAAGTCTCAACCTTAAGGGAACTCAAACGGATACCCTTATCCACTCTGTCCTGCAGAAAGGACAGGCTCATTGGAATATCAAATTCCTGGGAAAGGTCCTTATCAGTGGACCAAGAGAGAAATGTAGACCAGACTTTATGGTAGGCCTTAGAGGAAACAGGCTTGCGGGCACTAAGCATAGTAGCCACCACACCAGAAGAGAATCCCTTCCTCTTCAGTACTGAGGATTCAATTTCCAAAGCCCAGACAGTCCACATCCTCCTTCCATAGTTACCCCTGTAGAAGAAGATCCGGACGGCGGGGAAGCCAAAAGGGCTCTGCCACAAAGAGATCCAGGAGCTCTGGAAACAAAGCTTGATGAGGCCAGTAAGGAGCAATCAGAACGACTGGAGAGCCCTCCAGACGTAGTTTCCACAACACCCTGCGAAGGATGGGAAAGGCAGGAAAGATGTACGCCAGAGGGAAGTGCCATGGGATCGACATGGCATCCTCTGCCAGAGCTATAGGGCCCCTCCAGTGAGAGCAGAACAGAACCTTCCGATTGTGCCTTACTGCCATCAGATTGATGCAAGGAAGTCCCCACTTCTGAACAATGAGGTTGGACACTTCTTGGTTCAGTTCCCACTCTCCACTGTCCACGTTGTGTTGACTTAGGAAGTCTGCCGGCATGTTGTCTATGCAGGAATATGAACTACAGATATGGCAGGAACATGTTCCTCTGCCCAGGTTAAAATAGCTTTGACCTCCAACCAGGCAGTGAGACTTCTTTTTCCGCCTTGCTTGTTGATGTAATCCATGGCCGTGGAGTTGTCGGACTGGACTCTGACTGGGCATCCCTCCAGATGGCACGTCCTGTAGCGAAGAGCATGAAATATCGCCCGGAGCTCCAACATATTGATGGGAAAAAGATTCCTCCAGAGACCACCGACCCAGGGCATTGCTGTGACCCTGAACTTCTCCCCAGCCAGAGAAGCTGGTATTTGTCGTCACGGTAGTCCAGAAGGTTAATCATGAAGGGACAGCCCTTCAGCAGATTGGAGAGGTCGAGCCACGACAGGCTCAGCTCCACATGAAGAGAGAGAGACACCGACATCTTCAACAGATCCTGCTGACCCCTGCACACATGGAACAAACCTCTGAAGTTCCCTGGTGTGAGCCATGTGAGAATAGCTTATATGGTGGAAATGAACTTCCCCACTTGTGAGGTCAGCTTTTTGGCAGGTACTGGATCGCGAGCCAGAACAGCAGACACTTTGTGGACGATCTGATGAGCCATCTTATCCGTGAGAAACACCATACCCTGTTTGGCGTCGGAGAAGACCCAGGAAGACTAGTCTCTGAGATGGTACAAGGAAATGGCGAAAACGACCACCCACTGGAGCGTGGGGACCAAGGTTCGGCGAGTCATGCCGAAGCAGGTTTGGAGGTCTTGGGCTTAGTGGAGGACTGCTTGGCCCCCCAAAAATGATGCCAACTGGCAGATAAAGGGTTAAATTTACCACAGAAACAATGCCCCAAACCCCCAACAGACATACAGATAAACCCAATGAGTGCAGGAGTATGTAGTAGGAAGTCCAAAGGAACTTGCCAAACAAGATCCCCCCCCCCCCAGGTCTAAGAGGTCCACCATAGCCCCTGGAAACTGAGCTATCCACTAGGGAATGTCAGTAATGGTAATCTGCCTAATGGTGGTATTCTATATCTAATAGAAAACAAAAAATAAGCTAAAACTATAGCAGAACTGTTCTCTTGCCTGTATGTTCATCAAGGAACAAATACTTTCTGGGGAGGGGTGGCTAGTTGCAGCTAAGGACAGGAGGGAGGCTCCACCCAGCACTCTCTTCAAGAATTGTTGCTGCCTACTTAAAGAGGCGGTTGCCTACCCAAAGATACCAGTAACCTATATTTGACGACAGAGAAAAATATTACTAGAATTATTACTGTTCTACATTAAATCTACCTCCATCACAGACAAAAGGGAGTGATTAAAAAAAAAAAAAAAACACATTTAAGTTGCATAAGTCTTGTGAAATCAAGGGCTGGTTCTCAGTCAGGTGATTACATGAGACCAAGAGATCAAGTAATACACTATTACACGCAACAGCAGGTTAACACCCCACTAACGAATCAGATAACCTGATACCTTTCTTTTCAAAAACTCACCTATGATGATATCTTAACTGATTATCCACGATTCACAATTTTCCAATAACTCACTTCACAAAATATGTTTTCATTGCTCAACTCATATTAATCTTATTATACAATATATATAGATAAATACATACATATATATATAAATTATACATACCGTGGCTGGGGTATGAATCCAGATTGCTGGGTTAAGCAGAATATGGTCGCACAACTGTTTGAGCAAGGGCACTCCATTGTGCAAGCTACTCAGGTATTTGGCGAAAGACAAGCTAAGTTCTAGAACTGTTCTAGTGACGTGAGCTTTGGAAGACTGCAAGATAGAGATATTAAACTTAATATTTCAGCTTCATAAAGCATCACACACACATGCGCACCTAGATAATTTGCAATGCATTACGCACTCATCTTGTCCACAGTTTTACAGTAAATAATAAAACAACAGAGGCAAAAAAGAATGGGCGTGTATTGAAAGTTGTGTCAATATTTGCTTATGACACAAAGCTGTATAAGGAAATTTATACATAGCAGGATGTTACTTCTCAGCAGAAAGACTTCGATAAACTGAATGGATGGAAAACTGGCAGATGGGTTTAAAGGGAAAGGAATACTTAAAATGTGAAAAGAAAATGTGTGTGGGTTTACTCCCCAGAGTAAAACAAGGGTATTCTCAAAGCTGAAATGTGTTTTTATGAGTTTGGGAGGGAGGAAGATGGAGGAGGAAGATGCTTTTTTTTTTTTTTTTTTTTTTTTTTTTTTTAAAGCTAGGGACTAACGCAGAATTAAGAGCAGAATTAATGCAGGAAAGGAGGAATTTGTAGTGGAGAATGTCTGCCAGTGAACCTGACTTTCTCTAGTTAATCAGCTGAACAGATAGAGCAGTGGTTTTCAATCTCTTTTTGCTCAAGGCACCCTGAACATGCAATCTAGAACTTTCAGGACACCCCTAGCACATGTAATATAATTTATCATCAAGGGCATAATGAAAGGTACATTTCATAAATATACAGTTAATATTAGGTCTCTCAATCCTGAGAAGACAAACATTTTTGCAGAACAATTTCCATAAATAAACATTTAAAACTCAAAATTCTAATTTTTGTGGAAGTCTTCATAGAAAACATGGGGCACCCTAAGTTGGTGTCCGTGGCACAACAAAGTGCCATGGCACCCAGGTTGAGAATCACTGAGATAGAGGAATGAAGGAAACAGGTGTCTACAGTTGTGCTCAAAAGTTTGCATATCCTTGGAGAAATGGTAATAAATGTACCATTTTTAAAGAAAACATGAGTGAGCAGGCAAAACGTGTTTCTTTTACTTCTTATGGGATTCATATTCAACTGTAGGTTATAACAGAATGGCACAATCATAAAACAAAACATGGCAACAAATAAAAGAATGAAATGACCCCTGTTCAAAAGTCTGCATACCCTTTGTTTTAATACTGTGTATTGCCCCCTTTAGCATCAATGACAGTGTGCAGTATTTTGTAATAGTGATTTATGAGGCCCTGAATTATTGCAGGTGGTATAGCTGCCCATTCGTCTTTGCAAGATGCCTCTAGATCATGCAGAGTCTTTAGTCCTCTTGCATGAACCACACATGTAAATCACTCAGAGTGGCTCGATGATATTAAGGTCAGGAGACTGACTGCCACTCCAGAACCTTCATCTTTTTCTGCTGTAACCACTGGAGGGTCAACTTGGCCTTGTGCTTAGGGTCATTGTTGTACTGGAAAGTCCAAGAGCGTCCCATGCGCAGCCTTCATACAGAAGAATGCAAATCGTCTGCCAGTATTTTCTGATAACATGCTGCATTCATCTTGCATTCAATTTTCACAATTTTCCCGTGCCTTTAGAGCTCACACAACCCCAAAACAGAGAGCCACCACCATGTTTCACACAGTGGGGATGCTATTCTTTTCGCTATAAGCCTTTTTGACAGCTCTCCAAATTACAGTGTGCCAGAAGCCGCGAGGAGTGTCAAGGTGTTGTCGGGCATATTGTAACTAGGCTTTTTTGTGGCAGTAAAGGCTTCTTTCTGGCAACTCGACCATGCAGCTCATTTTTGTTCAGCTATCGTTGTATTGTGCTCCTTGAAACAACCACACCGTCTTTTTCCAGAGCAGCCTTTATTTCTCCTGAGGTTACCTGTGGGTTTTTCTTTGTATCCCAAACAATTCTTCTTGGTCTACCTGACCTTGGCTTGGTATCAAGAGTCCCCAAATTTTCCACTTCTTAAGTTACTGAACAGTACTGACTGGAATTTTCAAAGCTTGGGATATCATTTTATATCCTTTTCCATCTTTATAAAGTTCCATTACCTTTGTTACGCAGGTCTTTTGACAGTTCCTTTCTGTTCCCCATGGCTCAGTATCTAGCCTGCTCAGTGCATTCATGTGAGAGCTAACAAACTCATTGACTATTTATACACAGACACTAATTGCACAATTGCATAGGTGTGGGGAATTAACCTTTACTTGCCATTTTAAACTATGTCTGTGTCACCCTGTGCGTCTGTAACAAGGCAAAACATTCAAGGGTATGTAAACTTTTGATGAGGGCCATTTGGGTGATTTCTGTTATCATTATGATTTAAACCTTTGAGTGCCAGAGGGGTATGTAGTGCATTGCTCCACAATGCATTCTGTACCCCTATGGCACTCAAAGGGTTAAAAAGGAGCCAACCAACTATGTGATAATAAATGGCTTCACATGATCACTGTGCTTAAATAAAATACAGTTTTTTGTATGATCAGTCATTTTCAAAATTAATGCCAAAATTTCACAATTTTTGCCAGGGTATGCAAACTTTTGAACACAACTGTATATAAACCCATGGCTGTGGATTAGATTTACAGGAGCGGTGCATGCAGGTTCAAAGACAGGAAGGAGTTGTAGGCTTTGACAAGGCTGTTCATGTCAGCATTATTTGGAATATATGAAAGTTCTGTAACCAGTTAGAACTGCAGATCAGTGAGATTAAGTGACTAGAGGTTACATGTGAAGTGGGGAAAGGAGGCAGGGATTGCAGAAGATGCACGAACAGTACTGAATGTTACAACATGGTGACAGAATGATGGAAAAGGGGAGAGATTAAAATCAGAAAGTACACAGCCTCTAGCAAACACAAGGTCTAAGAAATGACCATCCTTATAACTACTAGTAGCCATCCACTGGTGTAGTCCAAACACAGATGTTAGAGAGAAAGCCCTGACCATCCACACGGCAGTTGAAGTCCCCCCATAAGAAGGGAGAGTGTCTGATGACAGGAAAAAAAGTCATGATTGAAAGCAAGGAAATTTGATGGTGGGTGGATGGAGGTAAGTGGGCGATAGTATAAACACAATCTGAAGAGAGACAGGAGGGAAAATTTGGACATCAAATGATTCAAAACAGAAGCAAAGTATGGTAAGGGCAGATTGTGCTTTGGGATGACAGTGCTTAGAGAGTAGCAGTCCCATGCCTCCCTCATGTACAATTTGGTCTGAAGTGTGAGAGAAGGAAAAAAAATTGCTGCCTCTAAAGAGGAGACAGACTGAGACATCAAAGTTCCAGTTAGAGCCAGAAACTGTAGAAAGCAGAAGAGATTGCAATCATGCACAGTGTTAATAAGGGAGAGTGCATTCCAGAGAGCACAGTAAAAAGGAAGAAACTGTTGTTAAAGACAGGGAATGGTCATCATTATCTGAATTGTTCCTATTCTGACTTGAGGTAGAGGGTTTGTGAAAGAAAAGGGGACAAGGGCTTGGTGAAATATGCCCAGATGCAAGTAGAAGAAAAACAGTAGGTGAGAATGTTTTGTGTACATAGGGGTCCAGATTTGTGTAGGGTGAAAGAATACAGGTGAGGAGTTTGTGTGGATGAGTGAAGTGAAAGAAATGGAAACAGACAGGGGAGGAGAGGATGGAAGGTAGAAGTCATCAGACATTTTAGGGAGGAGTGCAGAAGTACATTAAAAAATAGGAGGTATTTCAGCATTGCTACTGTAGAGGGAGAGGTTACAACAAATAGAAATGGGCCAGTTGAACCTTCGCAGGATAGTAATGTTATTTTGAATCAGTCTGCTTTAGTTTTGATCACCGTCCAGAACATGGTGTTGAATTTTGAAGGACTGCAGGAAATCCATTTAGGTCTATGCTTTTGATGCTTCCTTGCAGAACTTATAATAGATGTTTTTCTAGCGGATCCTGCTTCCATTCCCTTGATCAACTCCTGTCCCATGTCCTGCTTCAAGTCCTGTTTTAAGTCCAACTTCATTTGGAAGGCTTCACTTGGAAGGCTGAGCCTTACACTGTGGCCTTTATATAGAAATCTTATTTAGAAGGTAGTTTGAGATTGGCTAATTAAACTAAATGCCAACAAAAGGTTTGATCAGAGCTGCTGAACAAGCCCTTTTTCACACCTATAAAGCAATAAGAAATTAACAATGCAGACCACAGTCAAAGGACAGGATGCAGGAGAAAAGTACACAAAATGTAACATACCAAGAAAGTGGATAATTAAAGAGATAGTAATGTTTCAAAATAAATGCAGCTTTGATTATTCTTTATAGTTTTTGGGCCATGTAGAGCATCATTCTGTACGACGCGTAGTTTCATTATAAAGTGTAAGCCATCTCCGCCCAGTTGAGGAATCCGGTCATCGGACCAGAGAGCTCACAGTGAGGGACAATCTTCTGGCTGTGAGCATATGGAAAACCTTGCACTCCTTGGCGAAGGGGGCAGGTTTTTCCTTATGCTCACAGAAGATTGTACCTAAACATGGCAAAAACTATAAAGAATAATCAGAGCCACATTTATTTTGAAACATTACTATGCCTTTAATAAATAGAGCTGAGCAAAAAACAACAAAAGGTTGATAACTAAAAAGAGGAAAAGCGTTTTTTGTCAAATTAAGGTAGGGTTTTTTTTTTGTTTGTTTTTTGACTACACAACAACATCAGTAAACTCATGGAGTTCTTTGCCTCAGGACGCTATGCTTGCAGATACTGTAGCGGATCTCAAAAGTGTAACTGATACCCTTGTAGCTCTGGAGAAAATATTGAGAGTTACAACAGTTGGTTTCAAATCAGATATGGAATTTTTTTACCCACTTGGGGTTTCATTTTTTTTTTTTTGCCTTCCTCTGGATCCAAAGGGGTGATATGGCATTGTCCAAGCTTAAAGGACATGTCTTTTTTAGCCTCATCAAATATGTAATACTAAATTAAGAATCGTTGAAGCCATTTAGAACATGTACTGGATGAACAAAAATTATAGGGACAAATTCAGATATAACAAATTTATCAAGAAGTGTTACAGAATGAACAAGGAATCCAAATCTACAAATACTCAAACATGGACAGTCAATCATATATAGTATATGAGAAGGACGCTACTTTTCCAATATTTAAAGGATTTTAAATTTATTTTTGCAGAATCCCACTTGCTTATAAGCTGATTTTTTTTTCCCCATGGTGTTTACTGCAATTATATTTTGAAATATATATATATAGGAGGTGGACAAAATAATGGAAACAGCAATGTAATCCCATTCAGTATAGGTTTTCTGCCACTATTCCTCTTAACAGATATCTTTCCATAATGTGTGTATGCTCTCATAACCTTGGACACTGTTGCTCTGGATACAACTAGCAAACCAGTTGTTCCTGCCCCAGATGCTACAGCTAAATGTGCAACAATCTGTCCTCTTACCAATCCGACAAATCCGGGATTTTACAAAGTTTTCATATTCTTTACTTTCCATATAATCTATAATTCATTGAAACTAGCTCTAAACCATCTAAATAAAAATGAGAGAATCATTAAATGTCTGAAGAGCTGGACATGACAGTTGCTGGCAGGACAACAGGACCTCAAACTTTGCCCAACACACCTGGGGAGTTATGCACTAAGGTATGCTAAAGCGGAGAGGACTTCTCCAGTGATATCACTTCTGCTTTTCCTATTTTATTCTATGGAGCCTATGCACTATCACCTCTTTAGCATGCCTTAGTGCAATCTCCCCCATGGTAATCTTAACCCTTTAAGAGGTGGACGAGAAAAGTATTGCTACCTCCATGGACATGAAATCCAGGACTTATTGAAGTGGCCATCTCTAGAGAAAGGCACAAAAGCAAAATTCTCAGAGGCTGGCCATAGTAAAGTACCTGTGTGTGTGGGAGCGGGGGGGTATTAGAGGTTACTTCTCCTTTAAGCAATTTCTTAATTCTTTACCTTAAAGATCAGAAGGATCTTAGCGTTCCAGCTTACCTTCTCAAGACTGTACCCTATCACAAGGAAGCCCTTTGAAGAAAGCATCTGTTCTTGCATAGCGAGAGAGTTTTTGAGCAACTCCAAAATGAAGGCAAAAAGAGTGGAGCTTAAGGGAGGAAGGGGAAAAACAGGTTAATATTTTAGAAACAAAATATAGAATTACTGAGTGAAATTATTTGTATGCTTTGGATACCTCTCTGGCACTCAAATTGGTAACACTTTAAAGAGGGCAATAAATCTGTATTATGCAAATACACAGGACAATGAGTAAGAAAGGGTACTCACATTGCTGGAAGAAAAAGATCTTTCAAAAGATATTACAGCTCAAACCATTTTTTAATCAGATTGTTTTCTAATGCACCACACGGGAAAGCTTCTCCATCTGATATCCTGAGACTTTACATTGACATACTCCATAAAAATTTTGGAGCCACAACAGAAAACTGTAGTTTAATTAAGAAAACCCTGAGCTGTAGTAACCTTTGAAGGAACCATCTCCCAGTCCCAAGAATAACCCCTTTTTAAAATACATATTTTTTCATAATAATTCTTTACTATTCCTTTAAAGCGGAACTATCACCAAAAATAAAAATTGTCCCATGGGTTTTAACCTTTAAGAGAGGATTTTAGTCTTACCTGTTAAATCTTTTTCTCTTAGTCCATATAGGTGGAGCCTACCTTCCCTCCTTGGCTGCAGCTAGCCAAATACCTCCAGTAAGATTTGAGACACTAACTAATGACTAAGTAGTAAAAAGGGAAAGAAGACTCCCGTGAGCATGAACCCAGAAGGACCCCCACGTTTTGCCCCAGGAGAGCCAAGCATGGTCCCTTGACAGGGTGGGAGACCAGTAACCTGTATGGACTAAGAGGAAAGGATTTAACAGGTAAGACTAAAATCCTCTTTTCTCTGTCATCCAATATAGGTTACTGGCAACTTTGGGATGTCCAACCATTGAGTTTCCCAGAGGCGGGAAGTAAGGCAAGGACCAGGCACAGGCCCCCAAAGTTACCAGAGTATATATGAACCATCAGATTAGAGATAGCCCAACAATAACAAAGTGTCAACGGACACTAAACAGGGTAAAAACACCCCAGAAACTGTTACACAGCACACTAAACTAGGGCCAAATGGGCTCAAAAGTGAAACAGTACTGAAGAGACCAAGGAAATCCTAGACAGGCAAGACTGCCTCCAGTATCTTCCTCCCAAAACTGGCATCGGCCGATGCCAGGATATCAACACGGTAGTCTTTTGCACAACTAATCAGCCGAGGCTTGATTCTTGTAAGCCTAAGATTCCCCAATGGATCCTGTAGAATGAGCCTTGACCCAAAAGGGAACAGGCTTCTTCCTTACTTCGTAAACCTTACGAATAGCAGACTTAACCCAAGACGCAATGGTCACTTTGGATGTAGGCTTCCCTGCCCTGGGACCATCAGGAATGATGAAAAGAGCGCCAGACTGGAGAATAGACTAAGTGCGGTGAACACAGAAGTTGAGACAGAGCACCACATCTAACAAGTGCAGATCACATTACTTGCCAGAGGTACGGTCAGGGCACAAAGAAGGCACCACAATCTCCTGATTAATGTGGAACTCAGAAACCACCTTCAGGAGAATCTCCTGCGAAGTGTGAAGCACATCCTTGTCCTTGTGAAACACCAAGAAGGGTGGTTTACAAGACACAGCATGCAACTCTGTGACACGGCGAACAGACTATCGCCAGGAGAAAAGCCATTTTCCATGTCATCAGCCGTAGAGGACTAGTAGCCAAGGATTCCAAAGGAGGGCGCTGAAGGATGCCCAAAACAAAGTTACGATCACACTGAGGAGCAGGAGTCTTAAAAACAGGACGAGTATGAGTAATACTCTGGAAGAAAACCTTGAAGGAAGAATAGCAATGCGCCTCTGAAAGAAAACAGAGAGAGCAGATGTCTGAACCTTAAAGGAACTCAAACTGAGACCCTTATCCACACCATGCTCTAGAAAGGCCAGGACCGTAGGAAGATCAAAATCCTGGGATAGGTCCTTGTCAGCACACAGAGAGAAAGGTAAACCAGACTCTACGGTAGGCCTTAAAAAAAACATGTTTGTGTGCACTAAGCATAGTAGCCACCACACCAAAGGAGAAACTTTTCTTCAGTATGGAGGATTCAGTTTCCAAGCTGTCAAAGCCAGACGATGGATATCCTCCTTCCACAGGTAACCCTGTAGAAGAAGATCCGGACGGCAAGGGAGCTGGAAAGGCTCCGCCACGGACAGATCCAGAAGCTCCATAAACCAAGCCTGCCGAGGCCAGTACGGAGCAATCAGAATGACTGGCCAGCGCTCCAGTTGCAGTTTCCGTATCACCCTGTGCAACATGGGGATGGGAGGAAAGATGTAAGTCAGAGGAAATTGTTAAGGAATGGACATGGCATCCACTGCTAGAGCCAGAGGGTCCTTCCACCGAAAGCAGAACGTCCGAACCTTCCGGTTGTGTCTTGTCGCCATCAAGTCGATGCACAGAAGACCCCACCTCTGAACAATGAAGTTGAAGACCTCTTGATGCAGTTCCCACTCTCCGCTGCCCACTGTATGCCAACTGAGGAAGTCTGCCACGACGTTGTCTACGCTGGGAATATGAACTGCTGATATGGCAGGAACATGTTCCTTTGCCCAGGACAAAATAGCCTTGACGTCCAACCAAGCTACAAGACTTCTTGTTCCGCCTTGCTTGTTGATGTAAGCGACTGCCGTGGCATTGTCGGACTGGACCCTGGCCGGACAATCCTCCAGCTGGCGGGTCCAGTGGCGAAGGGCATGAAATATCGCCCGAATCTCCAACACGTTGATGGGAAGGAGAGATTCCTCCAGAGACCACCGTCCCTGGGCACTCAGGTGACCCAGACAGGCTGGCATCCGTCGTCACTATGGTCCAGAAGGATACCAGGAAGGATTTGCCCTTCAGCAGGTTGGAGACGTCGAGCCACCACAACAGACTCCATTCCACATGAAGAGGGAGGGACATTGATATCTTCAGAAGGCCCAGCTGACCACTGTACAGCCGGATCACAAATCCTCTGGAGTTTCCTGGTGTGAGCCATGGCAAACGGGACTGCTTCTGTGGTGGAAATGAACTTCCTCACCTCGTCCGTGAGAAACGCCATGCTCATCTAAGTGTTGAAAAGGCGGCCCAGGAAGACACGAGATCAGACTTGGTGGGTGAGAGCATGAATGCAGTCCAAAACCTGCTGATTAAGGAACTCCGGAGAAGGTGCTTTCAGAAGCAGGTCGTACATGTATGGAGTGACTCTGATGCCGTTCCGATGGAGGACGGACACTAAGGCTCCCAGGACACGATTGAAGACATGACGAGCTGTAGTCAGACCAAAGGGAGAGCAGAAAACTGAAAATGTCCTTGGTCGCAGGCAAATCTGAGATACTCCCGATGTGGAAATACGCGTCCTGAAAATCCAGAGAAACAAGGAATTCCCCACGGAACATGGCAGAAGTCACCGTCCCTAGGGACTCCTGATGATAATGAGTCTTGACCACAAAGGAATGGAAATCCTTCAGGTCCAAAACTGGATGACAGCTGCCATCTTTCTTGGAAACCACAAACAGGTTTGAGTAAAAACCCAAACCCCTGTCCTGAACGGGAACCGGTTCCAGAACCTCCTTGACCAGAAGGGCCCGGATGGCGCCGTTGAACAGATGGCGTTTCTCTACACCCTGAGGAGTGTGAGAAGGAAAAAAACGGAAGGGAGGAAGAGGTGAAAGGGATCCTGTACCACTCCACCACCACTTGCAAAACCCATGGGTCCACCACGGAGTCCTCCCAGACGCTGCGACAGTCGCTCAGACGGCCACCCACAGTGGCGTAGGGACCTGGGTTCGGCAAGTCATGCCGAAGGAGGTTTGGAAACCTTGGGCTTGGAGGAGGACTTAGGCTTCCATTGTTGTTTAAGCTTGGAGGAGGAATGCGGTGCCTGGGGAACCGCCTGGTTCGCTGGGCATGTCTCAATCTGAAAAGAACAAAAAAGCTGGATTACACTTGGTAGGAGTCTTCTTCCTGGGGACCATAGGCAGGAGGGTACTCTTGCCCCCTGTGGCCTCACTAATCAGATCCTTAAGGTCACCCAAACAGAGAAGTGCCATGAAAAGGCAAAGAGCAATGCTTTCTTAGAAGCAGTGTCAGCAGACCAGATCTTGAGTCAAAGGGCCCATGTGGCAACCACAGACATGGTGGAGACCCAGGCCACCAAACGGATGGCATAAAACAAGGCAGCAGATACATAGTGCTGGGCTTCAGAAATGTTGGCGAGGAGCCGTAACACTTCAGAAGTAGGAGCTTCCTAACGAACAGTGAATGTAAGCTGTTCAGTCCAAACCGCGATGGCTCTATTTACCCAGGCCGCAGCGAATGCTGGGCATAGGGAAGTACCAGCGGTGGCAAAAACAGATTTGAGGGCGGTCTCAAGCTTTTTTTGTCAGTCCAGTCTTTGAGAGCAGAAGCGTCAGCTACCGGCAAGGCAGTGGAATTAGACAGTCCAGAAAAAGGGGGCATCCATCTTGGGAGAATGAACCCACTGAGCTAGCACCACATCATAGAAGGGGTAAAGCTTAGCGAATTTCCTTTCATCAGACACTAAACGGTGAAGAGTGGGGAGAGGTGGAAAACAAGTATGGAGCCGCTTAGGCTCCTGAAACACATCAGAGGGGTCCAAAGATACCTAGGGAATGTTTAGGGTGTTTAACACGGCTCTGATCAGGCACTCAGCAGAGGGATCAGGATCAGCCTCAAAGGGGTCCCCAAAGAACTGTGGGAAGACCACCACAGAACATTCCTCCTCACCAGAATCCACCAACAGTTCCTCTTCAGAGGAATCTGACACATCAGGTACTCCCTGCAGTTTTGGTAGGGAAGACCTGACAGAAGTAGGTGTCTGCCAGGAGTGGAAGACCCCTGTAATTGGGATGGGAAGAGTTGTAGTGTAGACCAGAGGTCTCTGGTAGCAGCCTTAAACCCTTGCACCCAAACTGGCTCTTGTGAATGGCTGGAGGTCCCTGGCGGAGACTCAGGGACAGCAGTACATGCTGGGCATAAAAGACCTGAGAATTCTCTAGGCAACCCTGTCTGACATGAGGAGCAATGCACAATGGGGGACACAGGCACCCCAGGATCCTTAGTCTTAGGTCTAGCCCCAAGCTCCAACGGAATAGACATTCTCACAGTATCAAAACATTCAAAGTATAAGGAATTACCCAAATACAGTGTGTTTGATTAAAATTTCACCCCAGAAATCACTAAAATACACTTATCTGGCAGGCGACGGGTTAATCTGCTGAGAAGAGAAGGAGAGTCCAAGCCCTGCGTATGATACTCATCAGCCAAAGCACAAAATGGCTGCCGTGGCAGAAGCCAATAAGAAACGAGCGTGAGATGCAAGCGCTCATGGGAAATGTAGTTTTCCCAGAAAAAGTACCCTAACAGTGCCCGAAGCCCTGAGCCCCCCAACACACACCAAATGATGACCAGATAGTAGAGCAAGGGTAAACAAAATGAGCCATCTCTGAAGTCGCTACGTTGAGCGGTTGCAGAGATATGTCCAAAACTGTAAAGTCCCATAGAAGTGCCACAGAAACTTGCTCCAAAACAGACATACAGATAAACCCAATGAGTGCAGGAGTATGCAATAAGAACTCCAAAGGAGACCCCTGTGCGGAGGGGGAAGCATGGGACATGTGGACCTCGGCACTCAAAGGGTTGCTCATCTTTTCAGCAGATCTTCTGTCTTCAGATTACCATGTATCAAGAAGAAGCCTCAGTGGCCAACTCCTCAGGAAAGAACTTGGAACCAAGATCCCCCTCCCCCCTGGGCTTAAGGTCCACCAAAGCACCTGGAAACTGAGCTATCCACATTTAAGGAATTGTCAGTGATGGTAATCCGCCTAATGATGGTAATCCGCCTAATGGTGGTATTCCATATCTAACAGAAAAATAAAAAATAGCTAAAACTATAGCAGAACTGTTCTCTTGCCTGTATCTTCATTCAAGGAACAAATCTTACTGGGGGTGATTGGCTAGCTGCATCCAAGGAGGGAATGTAGGCTCCACCCAGCATTCACTTCTAGAATTGTTCCTGCCTACTTAAAGGGGCAGATCGCCTACTCAAAGTTACCAGTAATCTATATTGTATGACAGAGGAAAAAAAAAAACATTAACGCTGTGTGTTTTAACAAATCCCCTAGTAGCGGAGATATTTACCCATCAACATTGGGCACTTCCGCATTCTACGGGACACTGTACCGTCTGAGGACTTCCCAGCTGCCCCAGGGAGCACGTTCATGCTCCCCTTCGAAGCTGTTTTTTTTTTTGTGGGCTTAAGTTACAGCAAACTCCGTTTTCAATGCTATTGAGGTTGCAACCACAGTAGCATTGTAAATGGAGTTTGCTGTAACGTTAGCCCACAAAAAAAACAGCTACAAAGGGGAGCGTGAACACGCTCCCTGGGGCAGCTAGGAAGCCTTCAGATGTCATGCGGGACATACAGGGTCCGTAGAACATGGAAGAGCCTGTGGTTGACTGGTAAATATCTCTGCTACTAGGGGATTTGTAAAAAAAAAAAAAATAATAAATAAATAAAAAATACGACACACAGCGTTAATGTTGTTTTAAAGGTTAAAACCCATGGGACAATTTTTATTTTTGGTGATAGTTCCACTTTAAGCCAGAGGTGTATGCAATGAATTACAAATCGAACAGTTGCACACCCCACTGGAACTCAAAGGGTTATCATGAAGAAGCAATTACCCCCTGTTCCCCACGGATTGCTGCCTTTGATAAATAAATTGGCATATAACCCCTCCCAGTGGTACATATGAGACACCGCAGACCTAGAGCGGGGATAAGATACCGAAGGCTCTCCAGCTATTAGACTGCAAGTCTCATCTTCATCTGACCATTGACTGGCTGAAGATAACGGGGGCTATACTCCAGCTGCTGCTGGACTATAAGTCAACCACAAATCAAAGGGGCATTAGCTTTAGCCCAGTTTTTGCCCAGACCTTGATCTGGGCCTCCATTGGTTCCAGTGTAGCCTTGACACACACATAAGCCAATATCTTTAAACGAGAGGTAAATTCGCTGCCTAGAAATTACCAAAACTGTTTGGAATGCCTGTGCCACTGGGGGATAAAAAGACTTGGACAGAACCAAAGGGCTCTGAAAGCACCATGAAACCAGGGTTCTCTGCTTCAGTCTCATCTTAACTCATTAGAAAAAACCAGAGGGATGTGCAAAGCATTGCTTTGGTCTTAAAAAGGTTTACCATCTGGGTCACAATCTTGAACCAGTGTTTTTATTTAAAAGCATTAAAGTCCATTAAGAGGATCCATTAAAGGATCAGTACTACTTTATTCCACCCCTCTGGTCATTGCAGCCCAAGTAGGTGGAGAGAGGTGTTTTTTTTTTTTTAACGTGATTATCTATCAGGGTAGAGAACAAAGCTATGCTGAGATTAGATTGGCTACATTTAATGAGACTTAAAGGGATAGTAATACTTAAAATGGAGAGAAAAAAAAAAAAAATTATGTTGGAGGGTTTATCCCCCTGAGCAAAACAAGGGCACTCCCACTGCTGAAAGGTGTTTTATTCAAAAGTTATTAATTTTCAAAGTTGAATTTTTTAAGTGCAATATCAGTGGCCAGAAACTGTACAGTGGCGCTGTTGCTACACGATCCTATGGACATCTCTAGTCCCGGGACCATAAATCTCCATAGGATGGTGTAGTAACAGCACCACTGTACAATTTCAGGCCACTGTGATATTGCACCTAAAAAAAATCAACTCTGAAAATTAATAACTTTTGAATGAAACACCTTTCAGCAGTGGGAGTACTCTTGTTTTACTCAGGGGGTAAACCCTACAACATATTTTTTTTGTCAAGTTCACTTTATTCTACTTTTAGCAGTAATACTGCAGTACAGTGTTTCTCAAGCCAGTCCTCAGGAAACTATAACAGTATATGTTTGTTATTAGTGTCCTAGGCAATTCAACCAGCAGACCTGTGTTCAGGTAGAGATCATCTATAAACTGCCCTGCTAGCAGACAAGGAGAAACTCTATACTGTAAAATAAATGAAGTCACATTTCTTGCAGTATCTTGGGCAGTCCATAAGTGGACCCATGATAGCAAGCATCAGTTTGTAAGAAAGGGGTTTAAACAAATTGTTTTTATTCTTAAATTCCAGAATATGAGAATTTAAACATAGAAAGTCAATTGTGTTTTTTTGTTTGAAAAAAATACATGTTTTTACTAGGCAGTGAATCCGTAAAACACACACTGCAAAAGTACTATATTATTTTGCTATTGTGTTGAAACCTTCAAAATGCCAATGCATTTGACACCCAACTAGCACTTAAAGCATAAATTACATTTCCTAGCAGTCAAAAACAAACATGTTTTGGGTCATTTTTTACCCACTTTGGACAAGATGGGCATGCAAAACACTGAGCACCCTGCGGTCTTCAAGGCCTTAAAGTCTTGCAAGCACAGGAGAACAGAAACTTTCACTTGTACATAATAGCTGGATTATACATTGTGGGTAATAGATGTTAACCTGTGCTCAGGAACAGCTAGCCTGAAAGTCTGGACTCATCAAGGGTCCTCCAAGATCCCTTACTCACCTTTCAAGCATTATCCCTATGAGTGCTAAAAGGGTGTCCTATGCATTACAAAGCAACATGTATAATAACCCTAAGGCAATGAAAGCACCAAATGGATGCTTCTGGAATTACTAGAGAAGGCAATTGTTAAGTGCAAAGCATAAGATGTATTAAAACGTACCAGACGGAAGTGTCCACTTTATCAGACCCGTATTGCTTATAATCCAGCTGAGCAAAGAGAGGGAACAGAACTTGCACACCTCCTATGGAGTGCATGGCACTTTGTATAGAGTGTGTTAGCACCGCCTTCACATCCTGCAAAACAAAGAAAACATTAAAGGCCTCATTCAGCAAGCTAAAGGTGAGCAATTCTACAAAAATCTAAATGCACAGTAGGGATAAAGTGCAAATATTGCCCTCTGATTTAAATGAGGATTTAACATTTCCAATACCAGAGCATTCAAGGGGTTAAATAAGCCCTTTTAATCGAAATATGTTTATTTCACTTCTATTATACAGTTGATTTGCTACAAAATTCTATATCTTTAGCGTGATGAACAAGGCCCTAAGCACACAGCTGACAATCTGATTTATTACGACATACGCAAAGTCATTTGGTGAAATTTCAGTTAACAATTTAATATTAAACTTAATGCAAAGGACTTCAGTACAAAGAATGTGGAGAATTATAAGACAAATCATCTGCATCATAGGGAGAAATAAAATGCCCACTGAATTAAATGGAGCTTTAACCCTCTGAATGCTAAAGAGGTCTCCAATGCAATGCAAAGACTGTTAGTGATCATTAAGGGAATGAACTGAGAATCAGGGGTGAAAATCAGGGGTAGACATTGTTGGACTGGTTGCAGATAATGGGAGTTGCAGTACCCAATAAGCTGACAGTCCCAAGTTGACAAACAATGGTGAGCAGGCTTATGTACAAAAGGGAAAGCAATTTTGCAGCAAACCAGTGGCACCACAGGAGACATATTTCAATTTCCCTTGCTTTAAAGGGATAGTAATGTTTCATAAAAAAGCAGCTCTAATTAATCATCATAGTATTTGGACTTTGGAGAATGTTATTTCAATTCTGTCAGAGTTGTAGTTCCAGAGTAATTCAATGACAAAGTGTCCCCCTCCCGCCCCTTTTACTGATGTCACACTGTTCGGCCACAGCAGAAGGGAGGTGCCCAGGTAGATTGCAGAGAGGGACAATCTTCAATTAAGATAAGGGAAAAACCTGAAAAACTTGTCAAGGGGGGCAGGGCTTTCATTGTTCTCATAGGAAGAAGATGGTCCCCTTCTGTTATTTGTCTGGTCTATGGTCTGCATTCCACATCTGAGAAGAGATGGCTTACACTAGGTAAAAGTGGCGGGAGGGGAAACTTTGCGTGTGAATCTCTCTCAAACCATAAAGGTTTGAGAGATAAGACATATCGTTCTTCATGTTTTTTTAATGCCTACAAAATAAAATAGATACAACGAAGTATTACTATCCCTTTAAATGGATATTAAAATGCCAAGTACTTCTTGAAACCTCAATGGTATTCAAAGGGTTAAACACCCCAATTAAATCAAGGGAACTTTTTAATTGTCTCCTATAGTGCAGCTAGCTTGCCCAGAAATGATATTATATGTTTGTTTCGACGTTTCGGCCACCAACTATGGCCTTTATCAAGAACACCGTGTTCTTGATAAAGGCCATAGTTGGTGGCCGAAACGTCGAAATAAACATCGCTTGAATTTTCTTTTCAATCAATTTCCAGTGAGTGCCGTCTCTTCCCAAAAATGTATGTATCACTTCTATGATTGGCACCCTGGACTTATTCAACATAACAGAAATGGTAATCTACCATGAAACTAGTGCACACATAGGACTTTTAAAAAATGAAAAAAATTTATTAAATCGACGTTTCGACCCCCTAGAGGGCCTTTATCAAGACAACAAATATTTCACCCGAGTGACCATTTATACAGTGATACATTTCAAAAAGGCCCGCCAAGAACGCTCATCTGCGGCCCGCAGTGACGTCACACAGTGCGTGACTAACCGTTGCGGGTCCAGCTGAGCATCCTGGGAGTTGTAGCCCACAACTCAAATATGTGCATGGAAATAGACAATCCGTGAACATAAAAACAAACATGTACAGTATGATTTGTGAAGGATTGTAGTATGGATTGACATTAAAACGCTGAACCATAAATATCAAATTTATCAAACACTGTGCATCACCACACATCGCTCGTCGAGGCTGAGCACCGCCCGTATGCAAGAAAACCTAGTTCAATTAGTAAATAAGTAACACCTTAGGTCTCCAATGTCAAACAGATACAAAATAAATGTTTTATTCAAGCCATTAGTTCTACCGAGTTGGAAAGAAATCGACACCAACCTCTTGTGTTGCGATCCAATGGAAATCAAGTAGGTTGTCACTCACATATCCTTTTGAATCTCGATGAAGCCACCAAGATGAAACATTCCAGAGGTAGCGAAGGACACATTGTACCATGACTCTCTGTCATATCGCAATCCAATCTTTTAACGGGAGTCCCTGGCTCTACGCGTGCTGCCACTTCTGCAGACCTCGCGGAGACCTATTTACAGGACTCAACCCGATTTCTACTGCATTGTATTTGTCGTGCATGTAGTAGTATAAATTCATTTACTGGATGCTATGACCATCATGATTGTACTTAATGGAAAGTATCCCTCTCTCTGGATATTTATCAATTTCAAGGGGTACATGATCCCTCTCTTGACCCCCGTGCCGCATGTGAATACCAATATAATCTGCCAGCCGGTGGGGTTGGTAATCAGAAAAGTTCAAAGGTATTTTACATTCAGATTGTACCAATCGGACCACTGGATAACCTATCTACTAAAGCGGTGCCATATCAATCTGCGATATTCATAGAGATGCACAGTAAAATAGGAGTCGTATAGCCCGTGTAAATCATGTCAATCCATATGAATGTGACCTAGAGGAAAAATCACCCTTAGGAGGTACAGAAGGACCCACGGTTAATTCAACTCCACCATGGCAATTTTCAAATCGTAAAAATGAATGGCTATCATAAGCATACAATAATGGTCCATGATAACTAATGTTGAATCATAATATAGCAGAGTCAAATCCTCATCAGTGGTTCCAATCTGAACCACTACATAGAGAGAATATTGTAATCATAACTCAAAGAGTAATTGAACCAAAATTTCACCTCTATTGTAACTTACACAGTTATTCACAAAAGAAACATTGTGACTGAAAATACATTGAACACACTTATCAATGAGTCAGTCCCTTTAGGGCATTAAGTAGCTTGCTTATTGACTATAGCAGCTACTTTCTTTGCAGCCCTTATTGGCCCCTAAGTACATAAATAGAGCAACAAAAATGTTAATAAACTGTGTCATAAGAAACAACTGAAGGACAGTTGTTCATTTAACCCCTTTGGGGCAACTGTATCCAAGTAATAAATCCATTTGGTCTCTTTTTGTAACAGTTTCCTTCCTCTGTCACCTCCTCTGGGTAAGGGGGGCACCCAGTCTATGATCATCTTAGGGAGGGCAATGGATGTTTAAGCTTGGCAAAATGACACGCCACCGGTTGGTCCTTAGTTTTAGATTGGTATTTCTTATTGGGATTGTTCACAGCCTCCAAGGCAGCTTTAATAGCCGATCTGTGATTACACATTCTTTCTTTGAATGAAGTCACTGTTTTGCCCACATATGTTAGTCCACAAGGGCACATGATAATGTACACCACAAACTGGCTCGTACATGTTAGATGGTATCTAATCGGTATTCTGTATCCTTTTTGGGGATGTTTGAAAGATGTGCCTGCTACCATGTAATTACAGGTCACACAGGAGATGCATTTAAAGCAGCCTGGCTTAAGTTTTGTGCCTTTCCTACTATAGCATTGAACTGGGTCCGTTTTAACTAAAATGTCTTTGAGGTTTCGCCCCCTTCTGTAGCAGAACATAGGATGGTCACTAGTGTAAGCTGCTAATTGTGGGTCTGTTTTAAGAATATCCCAATGTCTCTTTACACTAATGCTTGTTTGATCAGAACCTACCGAGTAGGTAGTTTGAAACCTCAGTCGTTCAGTTGCTGTCCTTTGTTTATGCTTAAAGCTCTGATCTCTTGATGTTTTTAAAACCAAACTCTTCTGGGAATTAATTAGTTTTTCATCATAGCCTCTGTCCAGGAATTTTTTACCCATTTTATCCAATTCCTTTTTCAAAAGATCATCATTGCTCACAATCCTTCGTGTCCTCAGCATCTGAGATTTAGGTAAGCTCCTCTTAAGATGGGGAGGATGATGACTTTGGTAATGGAGGAGATTATTCCTATCGGTACCCTTAGAGTAAAGTGTAGTCTGTATTTTACCCTCTTCAAGCTGTACCAGCACGTCCAAAAATGGTATCTCACTTTTGCTGCAGTTTAAAGTCAAATGTATTCTAGTGTGACCTGTATTCAAATCATTCACCATTTCCTCCAGCTCACAAGCCGTACCCCGCCACAGTATGAACATGTCATCAATGTAGCGGGTGTATAACACCCTGCAACGCCGGAACAAAGGGTGTAGAAATAAATGTTCACATTCATATTTATACATATAAATATTGGCATATGAGGGTGCCATGCAAGCCCCCATTGCTGTGCCTGTCTTCTGCAGATAGAATTCATTTTCAAACCTGAAGAAGTTCCTTGTCAAACATAATTGCAATAAGGAGATGAAAAATTCAACCGGGGGGCCTGTGTAAAGTTCATTATTGGTAATAAGATCTCTAACAGCTTCAATTCCCTCATCGTGAGGTATCACTGTATACAAGGACCTTACATCCATCGTACCCAGTAAGCACCCACCAAGGGGAATATCTAACTGGGACAAAAGGTTTAGAAAACTATTAGTATCCTTCAAAAACGAGGGTAAATTCTGTACACATGGTTGTAAGTATACATCTACATACTGTCCTAATGGATGGAGTAGGGATCCTATTGCAGAGATAATTGGTCTCCCCGGTGGATTACTCAATGATTTGTGTATCTTAGGTAGCGTATATATGATCGGGCGAATGGGATGTTCAGTAGACAGGAATGTTACTGTTTGTTCACTAAGCCAACCTGATGTCATACCAACGGAAATAAGCTGATCTAGCTCTTTCTTAAATTTAATCGTGGGATCAATGTGTAAATGCTCATAAGTATCTCCATCAGCTAGTTGGGAAAGAATCTCCTCCCTATAGTTGGAATAATCCTGTAAAACTATTGCCCCACCCTTATCTGCTGCCCGTATCACTATATTGTGATCTGAAGTGAGTGACTTAATGGCTTCTCTTTCTATGCGTGTTAAATTCTGATATCCCTGCGTGATTTTGGCATTTTTGGAGACAGTATCTTGTTCTACCATGCGTTGGAAGGTTTTGATTGATGGGTTATTACTTTGAGGGTCAAAAGTAGATTTAACCCTAAGAGCACCTGTGGCCTCTTTTTTGTTGAAGTCTTAAGGAAAAAATTCCTTGAGTCTTAAGGTGCGATTAAATTTATAGAGGTCCACCTGCCAATCAAAACTAGAAAATCTATTTGTAGGGACAAAAGATAAGCCTCTTTGTAACAATCTTGTTTCACCCATAGTTAATGAGTGTGAAGACAAGTTAAAAACTAAGGTTTCGGTAGGGGAGGTTTGGCTGAATTGTCTGTTTTTGTTTTTGCCCCCCCTCCTCGTCCTCTTCCCCTTGTATTGCCTCTGTTTTGTTCCTGTGCCCTTGTGGTTACCCCTAAAAAAGATGAGTCAGTAGATGTTCCCTCAGTCTCAGAGTCAGGGGAGGAAGATAATGTATCTTCTCTATCTGTAAGGCCAGGAAGTTTAGCCCCTTAGCGACCCTTGACGTACCAGGACCGTCAAGGGTAAATGTGATTCAACGACCCTTGACGGTCCCGGTACGTCAAGGGTTAAACTCTCCCATCGCGGCCGCACGGAGCGATGGGAGAGCGCGGGCTGCTTGTTACTAAGTGTCCCGATACCGGGACACTTAGTAACAACCAGTAAAAAGTTTGTTGCAACATGCGATTCGCTTGATGAGCGAATCACATGTTGCAAATGCTGATTGACAGGGACAGTATTTGTAAATACTGTCCCTGTCATATATCTCTGTCTCCCTCCATCTTGCACACTGCTGAGGTGGAGAGAGACAGAGAGAGTTCGTGTGACAGTGTGTTCCAGAGTTCCTGCAAAAAAAAAACTGAGTTTAAACGATAAAATTAACCCTTTGATCACTGTTTTACAGTGATCACCAAGTTCCCCCCCATCTGATCACTTTTAGAGTGATCAATAAACTGCAGATCAGCGTCTGCTGATCTGTGGGATACCCCCCATCCCCCTTGTATCCTCTGAATTTTTTTTTTATTTTTTTTAAATTTTTTTTATTTTTTTTATTTTTTTTTTATTAAAAATTGATTTAAAATATAATTTAGGTAGTTTAGGTAGGTAGGTGGGTAGGTTTAGTGTAGACTTGTGTTAGGGAAAGGTTTAGGGACAGATCTAGGTTTAGGGAAAAAAAAAACAAAAAAAAACAAAAAAAAACCAAAAAATAATAAAAAAAAAAAATATATATATATAATAAGTATAGTTTAGATAGGTAGTTTACTTGGGTTAGGTAGGTTCTAGATATACGTAGGTTAGGGTAAGTTTTAGGGTTAGAGTTAGGTTTAGGGATAGCGTTAGAGTAAGGAAAAAAAATTTAGTGGGCAAAATGCAGCGCACTTATAGCGTTGAAGAGGCATATGCCTTTTTGGCATCTGACTCAGAGGAAACAGATACTGCGTCAGATTTTGAAATAGAGCAGTTTTCAGAAACTGAGAGCAGCTCTACTGACGACGCTGGGCCTTCTATTAAGAAAAGACGCACTGCCCCAAGAGCTGCCCTGGCAACTGCCCCAGCACCTGCCAAAAATCCTGCCCCAGCACCTGCCACAAATCCTGCCACAAATCCTGCCACAAATCCTGCCACAAGATCTGCCAAAAATCCTGTCAAAAGATCTGCCAAAAGGAATGCCCCAAGTGCTGCCCCAAGAGCTGCCCTGGCAATTGCCCCAGCACCTGCAAAAAGATCTGGCCAAAGAAATGCCCCAACACCAGCCACTCCTGATCATAATGAATGGGTATCCCCAATAAATTTTTGTCCACAAATACCAGAATTTACAGGCACCCCAGGGATTCAAACTGATGTTGAGGGATTTAATTATGATAATTTTTTTGATTTATTTTTGGGGGAAGACATTTTAGGGGAAATTGTGTCCCAAACCAACTTGTATGCAGCCCAGTATACTGCCGCCAACCCTACAGCTTTTCTAGTTAAGGAAGAAATATGGAAACCCATAGACCTCATAGAATTTAAGCAATTCTGGGCCTTAATAATGGCAATGGGTATAATAAAAAAGCCCAGTATCCGATCCTACTGGAGCAAAAACCCAGTATGTGATACCCCTATATTCCCCAAGACTATGACCAGGTCCAGATTTGAAATCATTTTGCACTTTATGCATTTTAACGATAATACCCTGTGCCCCCCAAAAGAACACCCCCAGTATGATAGACTATACAAAATTCGTCCCCTAATAAGCCATTTACAGAAAAAGTTTGCCCAAGTGTATATGCCCCAAAAAGAAATTAGTGTAGATGAATCCCTAATGAAATACAAAGGCAGGTTAGGGTTCAAGCAGTACATCCCCTCAAAGCGATCCAAATTTGGTGTCAAATTTTATAAATTGTGCGAAAGTGCCACAGGCTACACCCAGGCTTTTAGAATTTATGAGGGCAAGGACAGCAAACTTGATCCTCCTGGGTGCCCCGAATTTATGGGAACAAGTGGGAAAATAGTTTGGGATTTAATTTACCCCTTATTAAATAAAGGCTATCAATTATTTGTTGATAATTATTACACCAGCCCCCTTTTATTTAGGTCTCTGTTTTATTTTGACACCGTGGCCTGTGGCACTGTCAGACGCAATTGCAGGGAGTTTCCCAAAACACTCATAGATGCCAAATTAAAAACTGGGACGTCCTCATCTTTGTGCCAACAGGAGCTGCTGGCAGTGAAGTTTAGGGACAAAAAAGAGGTCTGCATGCTGACCACAATGCATGAGGACAGATCTGTGGCAGTCACTGTTCGTGGCAGGACAGTGGTAATGAGAAAGCCAGTCTGCATCAGGGAATATAATAAAAACATGGGGGGAGTTGATCTGAGTGATCAACTAATGCAGCCATACCTCACAATGAGGAAGTGTAGGGCATGGTATAAAAAAGTTGCCATCTATTTGATGCAGACTGCTGTCCATAATTCATTTTTAATTTTCAAGCTGGCAAACCCCAATCAAAGATGTAGCTTTTTACAGTACCAGCTACAACTTATTTCCATATTTTTATTTCAAGGTGCGTCTGAAATAATTCCACCAAGACCCGGGTTAGTACATTTTATTTATAAAATCCCCCCAACTCCCCAAAAGAACAAACCACAGAAGCGCTGCAGGGTTTGCTACAGAAAGGGAATACGGACAGACACCACCACTTACTGTCCTGATTGCCCTTCCAAACCTGGCCTCTGCATTGGTGACTGTTTCAAGGAATACCATTCAGGCACAATGCAGTAGTGCTGTAAAGGTTCTTTTATTATTTGGCCACTTTTTCCCCCTGAAATATCCTGTTTTTTATTTTTCAAAATACATCCCTCCTTAGATCTAACACTATCAAAATTTATCTCTGATAATGGAAACACACATGTTCCCTACTGGGCCTAGTAGCTCCCCAAACCCTGACAAACCTATGCATATGGGGCATTGCCGTACTCATACAATGTAACTCACCACTAATGTAAAGCATTTAAAAAAATCTGCAAATATCATCTGATTGAAATCCAGAGCAACACTAAAATAGAAATGTGAAAAATGGTGTTTCTCTGCCTTACTGCAGATTTGGGGAGGGATTGGTGATACAGTGGCAGCAAAAAAATTGATAAGATGCAAATAGAATGAAAGCCAGGGTTGTCTACTCTTCTACAAAATATACTTTTGGGGGTAAAATTAATTGCAGCATTGCCAAACAGACCGAAATGAGACAAGGCACCAGCTGTAAAAATGGCATGTCTGTAAAAGGAAACTAACATGTTCCAACTAGGCCCAGTAGCTCCCCCAAAACCCCGACAAACCTATGTATATGGGGTATTGCCGTAATTAGAAGAAGGAGCCGAACACTAATCAATGCAGTTTATAAAATCTTCACCTGTTCTGTGCTTGAAATTCACATCTACATTGAAGGCAAAGCGTGAAAAATGCTGAATTTTTTATTTACGTCAAGTTTTCACAGGCTTGGTGGTAAAATGGCTGTTTGCAAGATTTGAAAACACACCTAAAATGAAAGCCTGGGGTGTCTACTTTCAAAAAATATACACTTTTGGGGGGAAATCTTAAAAAAGAGCAGTGTTACACAGCCAAAATGAGAAATGGCACCAGTAACGCAAGCTGTGAAGATTCAAAGTGTGAACCTGGAAACGCGCATGTTCCAATTTGGGACCCATAGCTCCCACAAACCATGAAAAAGCTATCCATATGGGGTATTTCCGTACTCAGAAGAAGGAGCCGAACACTAATCAATGCAGTTTATAAAATCTTCATCTGTTCTGTGCTTGAAATTCACATCAACATTGAAGGCAAAGTGTAAAAAACGCTGTTTTTTTTACTTACGTCAAGTTTACGAGAAAGTGGTGGTAAAATGGCTGTGTAAAAAATTTGAAAACACACCTAAACTGAAAGCTGGAGGTGTCTACTTTCCAAAAATATACACTTTTGGGGGAAATCCTAAAGTGGAGCACTGGAACCTAGCCCAAAATGAGTAATGGTACCAGTTAAGCAGGACTTGAAAATTCAATATTTGTTCAAAATTGGGCCCTGTAGCTCCCCCAAACCTTGAGAAACCTATGCATATGGGGTATTGCCGTACTCAGAAGAAGGAGCGGAACACTAAACAATGCATTTTTAAAAATCTTCACCTATCATGTGCTTGAAATTCACATCAACATTGAAGTGCAAGTGTGAAAAACGCTGTTTTTTTAACTTACGTCAAGATTTACGAGCGATTGGTGGTAAAATGGCTGCGTAAAAAAATTGAAAACATACATAAAATGAAAGCCTGGGGTGTCTACTTTCCAAAAATATATACTTTTGGGGGGAAATCTTAGAGTGGAGCACTGTTACACAGCCCCAAATGAGACATGGCACCAGTGATGCAAGCTGTGAAAATTCAAAGTGTGAAACTGGAAACGCGCATGTTCCAATTTGGGCCCCGTAGCTCTCCCAAACCTTGAGAAACCTATGCATATGGGGTATTGCCGTACTCAGAAGAAGGAGCTGAACACTAAACAATGCATTTTTAAAAATCTTCACCTATCATGTGCTTGAAATTCACATCAACATTGAAGTGCAAGTGTGAAAAACGATGTTTTTTTAACTTACGTTAAGATTTACGAGCGATTGGTGGTAAAATGGCTGCGTAAAAAAATTGAAAACATACATAAAATGAAAGCCTGGGGTGTCTACTTTCCAAAAATATATACTTTTGGGGGGAAATCTTAGAGTGGAGCACTGTTACACAGCCCCAAATGAGACATGGCACCAGTGATGCAAGCTGTGAAAATTCAAAGTGTGAAACTGGAAACGCGCATGTTCCAATTTGGGCCCCGTAGCTCTCCCAAACCTTGAGAAACCTATGCATATGGGGTATTGCCGTACTCAGAAGAAGGAGCGGAACACTAAACAATGCATTTTTAAAAATCTTCACCTATCATGTGCTTGAAATTCACATCAACATTGAAGTGCAAGTGTGAAAAACGCTGTTTTTTTAACTTACGTCAAGATTTACGAGCGATTGGTGGTAAAATGGCTGCGTAAAAAAATTGAAAACATACATAAAATGAAAGCCTGGGGTGTCTACTTTCCAAAAATATATACTTTTGGGGGGAAATCTTAGAGTGGAGCACTGTTACACAGCCCCAAATGAGACATGGCACCAGTGATGCAAGCTGTGAAAATTCAAAGTGTGAAACTGGAAACGCGCATGTTCCAATTTGGGCCCCGTAGCTCTCCCAAACCTTGAGAAACCTATGCATATGGGGTATTGCCGTACTCAGAAGAAGGAGCGGAACACTAAACAATGCATTTTTAAAAATCTTCACCTATCATGTGCTTGAAATTCACATCAACATTGAAGTGCAAGTGTGAAAAACGCTGTTTTTTTAACTTACGTCAAGATTTACGAGCGATTGGTGGTAAAATGGCTGCGTAAAAAAATTGAAAACATACATAAAATGAAAGCCTGGGGTGTCTACTTTCCAAAAATATATACTTTTGGGGGGAAATCTTAGAGTGGAGCACTGTTACACAGCCCCAAATGAGACATGGCACCAGTGATGCAAGCTGTGAAAATTCAAAGTGTGAAACTGGAAACGCGCATGTTCCAATTTGGGCCCCGTAGCTCTCCCAAACCTTGAGAAACCTATGCATATGGGGTATTGCCGTACTCAGAAGAAGGAGCGGAACACTAAACAATGCATTTTTAAAAATCTTCACCTATCATGTGCTTGAAATTCACATCAACATTGAAGTGCAAGTGTGAAAAAATAGGATTTTAGTCTTACCTGTTAAATCCTTTTCACTTAGTCCATACAGGTCACTGGTACCATGGGATGTGTAGTCCCCTTTAATAGGCAGGAACAATTATGCAAATAATTTGCAAGGGGCGGAGCCTCCCCTCTTACTTAAGCCACCTTCTGGCCAGAGCCACCCATATTGATTTGAGACCCTAACTGACCCCAGGTAAGCAAAAAGAAAGACTCCTGTGAGCATGCCCGAACGGTCTCCCACTGAATGCCACAGGAGAGCCAAGACTGGTCCCTTGACAGGGTGGGAGACCAGTGACCTGTATGGACTAAGTGAAAAGGATTTAACAGGTAAGACTAAAATCCTATTTTCACTGTCGTCCAATACAGGTCACTGGTACCATGGGATGTACAAACATTGAGCTGATCCAGAGGCGGGAAGTAAGGCAAGGACCAGGCGCAAGGCCCAAGTCACTAGAACTGTTAACCAGTTGATAACATAGCCCAACTGTAAGTGTCAACGGACACCAATCAAGGGAACAATCCCTGAACTTAACACAGCACACGGAACACGAGCCAACCGGGCTCAACAGTAAGGAAGCACTAAGGATCACAGAGCGGAAGACCTACACAGGCAAGACTGCCTCCAGGACCTTCCTTCCAAAGCTGGCATCAGCCGATGCCAGTACATCAACTCGGTAGTGCTTAGAAAAAGTGTGCACAGAGGACCAAGTGGCCGCTCTGCACAGTTGATCAGCAGAAGCTTGATTCTTGTAGGCCCAGGAGGCCCCAATAGATCTGGTGGAATGGGCAGTCACCCTGAAGGGAACATGCTTATTCCTCAACTTATAGGCTTCACGGATGGTAGCCTTAATCCAAGAGGCAATGGTAACTTTGGAAGCCGGTCTTCCTGCCCTAGGCCCCTCAGGAATGACGAATAGAGCGTCAGACTTCCTGATAGATTCGGTGCGGTGAACATAAAACTTGAGGCAACGCACCACATCCAACAAATGGAGATCTCTTTCCTTGTCAGATGAAGGATTAGGGCAGAAAGAGGGAACCACAATCTCCTGATTGATGTGAAACTCAGACACAACCTTAGGTAAGAATTCCTTGGTAGTGCGAAGCACAGCCTTATCCTTGTGGAACACCAGGTAAGGAGGTTTACAAGACAATGCCTGTAACTCTGCCACCCGGCGTACTGACACAATAGCCAAAAGGAAGGCCATCTTCCAAGTCACAAGACGTAATGGAATGGAAGCCAAGGATTCAAACGGTGGTCGCTGAAGAACTCCCAGCACCAAATTGAGATCCCACTGGGGAGCAGGACTCTTGAAGGCAGGTCGAACATGAGTCACACCTTGGAAGAAGACTTTCACATCAGGAAGGATGGCAATCCGTTCCTGGAAAAACACAGACAAGGCAGAGGTCTGAACTTTGAGGGAACTCAGACTGAGCCCCTTGTCCACACCGTCCTGCAAGAAGGCCAGGACAGTGGGAAGATGGAAGTCAAGAGACAACTGCTTGACAGAGCACCATGTCACGAAAGTTGACCAAATGCGATGATAGATCTTGGAAGACACAGGCTTACGAGCACTGAGCATCGTCGACACCACAGAAGGAGAAAAGCCTTTCTTAGCTAGAATCGAGGATTCAACCGCCATGCCATCAAACGGAGAGAGTGAACATCCTCTTTCCACAGATACCCCTGAAGAAGCAGGTCCGGACGGGCTGGAAGTGGGATTGGATCCTTCACTGACATGGCCATCAATTCCGGAAACCAGGACTGGCGAGGCCAGTTTGGAGCAATCAGGATGACAGGACAACGTTCTCTCTTCAACTTCTGAATAACTCTGATCAATAGAGGAAGAGGGGGGAAGATGTAAGCCAGGGAGAAGTCCCAAGGGATCGACAAGGCATCCACCGCTAGAGCAAGGGAGTCCCTCAGACGGGAGCAAAACACCGGAACCTTCCTGTTGTGTCTGGTAGCCATCAGATCCACCACTGGCATCCCCCACCGTTGAGTGAGCATGTGAAACACCTCTGGGTGAAGAGCCCATTCTCCGCTGTCGACGGTGTGACGACTGAGGAAGTCTGCCATGACGTTGTCCACGCCTGGAATATGAACTGCAGAGATGACAGGCACGTGATCTTCTGCCCAAGACAAAATATCCTTGACTTCCCACCAGGCGGAACCGCTTCTTGTGCCGCCTTGTCTGTTGATGTAAGCCACCGCCGTGGCGTTGTCGGACTCTACTCTGACTGGAAGACCGGTCAATTGAGACTCCCAGTGCCTCAGGGCCAGCCGGACAGCTCGAAGTTCCAGAACATTGATGGAGAGCATGGATTCCTCCAGACCCCATTTCCCCTGAGCACTGAAGCGACCCCAGACTGCACCCCAGCCCCGAAGGCTGGCATCTGTTGTGACTGTGGTCCAATGAGGAACTAGAAAGGATTTCCCTTTCAAGAGATGAGAGAGATCTAACCACCAGTGCAGACTCGACTCGACATGAGGAGGAAGAGAAACAGACAGATGTTGATGATCTGGATGATTCCTGCACGTCTGGATCACAAATCTCTGAAGATCCCTGGAGTGGGCCATGGCAAATGGTACTGCTTCGATCGTGGAAATGAACTTCCCCACTAAGGACGACAATTTCGGAACTGGAATTTCGTCCATGTCCAGAATCCCAGCCACTCTGACGGCTATCTGGTGAGCCACGTCCTCTGGAAGAAACACCATGCATTGGCGAGTGTCGAACAGGAGACCCAGGAACAGAAGCCTCTGAGAAGGAATCAAGTCCGACTTGTCCAGATTCAGGATCCATCCGTGACGGTTCAGGGTGTGCATGCACCTCTGCAACTGCTGGTGGAGAAGCTCCGCTGAGGAGGCCTTCAGTAGGAGATCGTCCATGTAGGGTGTCACTCTGATCCCATCCTGATGGAGCACCGCTATCAAGGAGCCCAGCACCCGCTGGAAGACTTGAGGAGCTGTAGTCAGTCCAAAGGGGAGCGCTGTAAATTGAAAGTGTCCCCTGTGGCAGGCAATCCTGAGATACTTCCTGCTCTCTGGATGAATAGGGATGTGAAGATAAGCATCCTGAAGGTCCAGGGAGGCAAGAAACTCCCCTGGAGACATTGCTGCAATCACAGAGCGCAGGGACTCCTGGCGGAAGTGGGAAGTCACCACATAGGCATTGAGATCTTTGAGATCCAAGATGGGACGGGCTCCTCCGTCCTTTTTGGCTACCACAAACAGGTTGGAATAAAATCCTGAACCTGTGTCCCCCTGCGGAACCGCCTCCAAGACCTCTTTGTCCAAGAGATCCTGAATAGCGTCGTCGAACAGACGCCTTTTTGAGGGTTCCTGAGAAGGACGAGTAAAATGGAACCGAAAAGGAGGAAGGGAAGAGAAAGGGATCCTGTATCCCTCTGACACCACCTGAAGAACCCATGGGTCCGCCACTGACTCCTCCCAAGTCCGGCGAAAGATGCGGAGACGACCGCCTACAGCCGGATGCGGACCCGGGTTCGGCGAGTCATGCCGAAGCAGTCTTGGAGGTCTTGGCCTTGGAGGCAACTTTGGGCCTCCAGGACTGTTTGGGCTTGGAGGAGGAGCGCGTAGTGGGAGGACCCGTTTGGGCCGAGGAGCGTGTCTCAGTCTGAAAGGAACGAAAGGACCGATTGCGTTTGGCTGGAAACTTTTTCTTAAAGACTGAGGGTAGAAGAGTACTTTTACCGCCAGTAGCCTCACTGATCATTTCTTTGAGCTCAGAGCCAAAGAGCAAATTCCCCTGAAAGGGCAAGGAAAGCAAGGCTTTCTTAGAGGCTGTATCAGCAGACCAAATTTTCAGCCAAAGAGCGCGTCTAGCCACCACAGAAGAAGTGGAGGCCCTCGCCATCATGCGCACAGCATCAAAAGCAGCATCAGCAACATAGTTCTGAGCTTCAGTGATATTAGCAAGAAGCTGCAACTGTTCAGATACAGGCGCATCCTGGCGAACCGCTTCAGTCAGTCGTTCAGTCCAGGCTGCAATAGCCCTATTAACCCATGCCACAGCAAAGGTGGGGCGCATGGCAGTGCCAATAGAGGCAAAAATAGATTTAAGAGAGAGCTCTAATTTCTTATCCGTCCAGTCCTGCAAGGCAGAGGCATCTGAGACAGCCAAAGCAGTAGATTTGGATAGTCTAGACACAGGAGCATCCACCTTGGGAGGATGAACCCATTTTGCCAGTTCCGCTTCGGGAAAAGGGTAAAGTTTGGCAAACTTTTTGGAGACAGAGGAAGATCTATCAGGATTCTTCCATGCCTCAGAAACCAGACGGGCAAGAGTAGGGTTAGTTGGAAAACAAACAACAGGTTTAGATGGCTTTTTCTGAAAAACATCAGTAGGATCATAAGTGGATTCCTGAGTCAGAGGAAGGTTGAGCGTATTCAGAACCGCTCTGATCAGACCCTCAGCCGAAACTTCAGGGTCACACTCATAGGGGTCCCCAATGGACCTGTTAGATTCAATAACAGTACGTTCCTCAGCATCAGAATCCTGTAAAAGTTCTTCTTCAGAAGAATCAGTGATATCAGGAGCTCCTTGTGGCTTAGGCAGGGAGGTCCTGATAGTAGAGGGGGTCTGCCAGACCTGGAGAGCCCCCTGTACCTGAGAGGGAAAGAGTTGAAGCGTGGATCTGAGATCCCTAGTGGCAGCTTTAAACTCCCTCACCCAAGATGGCTCAATAGCGTGTCTGGGAAGCCCAGGGTTGCTATCTTTATCAGTACAATTAGGGCATAGATCCCCCACATTATCGCAATCCAGCCCAATGTGGCAAGAGGAGCAAAACGCCATGGGGGTAGAAGACCCCCCAGCCTCCTTAGTCTTGGGTCTAGCCCCTAGCTCCAGTGAAGTAGACATGCTCACAGCGTCAATATACCCCACAACAAACACTATCACCCAGAAAAGTGTTAAAGATTAAAGTTTCACCCCAGAAAAGGTCTAAAAACGGACTTATCTGGCCAGCGAAGGGTTAATCTGGTGAGGAGAGAGAAGGCTCGGTCCCTGCGTAGTGTACTCGCCTTGGAAAAGTACCACAAAATGGCGGCCGTCATGACAGCCAATCAGAAACGAGCGCGAGCTAAGCGCTCATGGGAAATGTAGTTTTCCCTATGCAAGTACCCCAAACAGTGCCCGAAGCCCCCCTGAACCCCCTACATTAATAAAACACCAACCGGATGATAGAGCAGGAGCCAAGCATTAAAATGAGCCCACTCTGAAGTTGCTGTGACAAGCGGTTTCAGAGATATGTCCCAAACTGTGAATTCCCATAGAGAGTAAAGGAGCTCTGCTGCTGAGCGGGAAAAAGCCGCGCTTAAAGGCGCGGAACACCATTTTTAATAAAGTTTAGTAAAACATTAAAAAGTGCCCAAACAAGCATGAAATACATGAGAAACATAAATAAATGAATACCCAATGCTCCAAAACTCAGAGAATAACACAGAAATTGCATAAATAGTGATAATGCAATAAAAACACCCTATGAGTGCTGGAGTGTATTAAAACTCCCAAATACAAGCCCATCAAAGGGACACTGTGGGGACAAGTGGACCTTCAGCACTCAATGGGTGACTCACCTTTCTCGCAGACTTCTGTCTTCAGGTGACCATGATAGGGAGGGAAAGAACCAGAGGTAATTTCCCCAACAGGGGAGCTGCTTAACACAAGCTGTCCCCTCATCAGGTATAGGTCCACAGAAATCCCTGGAAGCTGCACTAGCCACTTCGGGTGAGGGCATTCACAGCCATGGTCACCCTCCTAATGGTGGTATTCCATATTTGAAGAAAAAATAATAAAACTCTAAGAAGCATAGCTGTTCTCTGCCTGGTGTGCAAGCACACCAGGAACAAATCAATATGGGTGGCTCTGGCCAGAAGGTGGCTTAAGTAAGAGGGGAGGCTCCGCCCCTTGCAAATTATTTGCATAATTGTTCCTGCCTATTAAAGGGGACTACACATCCCATGGTACCAGTGACCTGTATTGGACGACAGTGAAACGCTGTTTTTTTAACTTACGTCAAGATTTACGAGCGATTGGTGGTAAAATGGCTGCGTAAAAAAATTGAAAACATACATAAAATGAAAGCCTGGGGTGTCTACTTTCCAAAAATATATACTTTTGGGGGGAAATCTTAGAGTGGAGCACTGTTACACAGCCCCAAATGAGACATGGCACCAGTGATGCAAGCTGTGAAAATTCAAAGTGTGAAACTGGAAACGCGCATGTTCCAATTTGGGCCCCGTAGCTCTCCCAAACCTTGAGAAACCTATGCATATGGGGTATTGCCGTACTCAGAAGAAGGAGCGGAACACTAAACAATGCATTTTTAAAAATCTTCACCTATCATGTGCTTGAAATTCACATCAACATTGAAGTGCAAGTGTGAAAAACGCTGTTTTTTTAACTTACGTCAAGATTTACGAGCGATTGGTGGTAAAATGGCTGCGTAAAAAAATTGAAAACATACATAAAATGAAAGCCTGGGGTGTCTACTTTCCAAAAATATATACTTTTGGGGGGAAATCTTAGAGTGGAGCACTGTTACACAGCCCCAAATGAGACATGGCACCAGTGATGCAAGCTGTGAAAATTCAAAGTGTGAAACTGGAAACGCGCATGTTCCAATTTGGGCCCCGTAGCTCTCCCAAACCTTGAGAAACCTATGCATATGGGGTATTGCCGTACTCAGAAGAAGGAGCGGAACACTAAACAATGCATTTGTAAAAATCTTCACCTATCATGTGCTTGAAATTCACATCAACATTGAAGTGCAAGTGTGAAAAACGCTGTTTTTTTAACTTACGTCAAGATTTACGAGCGATTGGTGGTAAAATGGCTGCGTAAAAAAATTGAAAACATACATAAAATGAAAGCCTGGGGTGTCTACTTTCCAAAAATATATACTTATGGGGGGAAATCTTAGAGTGGAGCACTGTTACACAGCCCCAAATGAGACATGGCACCAGTGATGCAAGCTGTGAAAATTCAAAGTGTGAAACTGGAAACGCGCATGTTCCAATTTGGGCCCCGTAGCTCTCCCAAACCTTGAGAAACCTATGCATATGGGGTATTGCCGTACTCAGAAGAAGGAGCTGAACACTAAACAATGCATTTTTAAAAATCTTCACCTATCATGTGCTTGAAATTCACATCAACGTTGAAGTGCAAGTGTGAAAAATGCTGTTTTTTTAACTTACGTCAAGATTTACGAGCGATTGGTGGTAAAATGGCTGCGTAAAAAAAATGAAAACATACATAAAATGAAAGCCTGGGGTGTCTACTTTCCAAAAATATATACTTTTGGGGGGAAATCTTAGAGTGGAGCACTGTTACACAGCCCCAAATGAGACATGGCACCAGTGATGCAAGCTGTGAAAATTCAAAGTGTGAAACTGGAAACGCGCATGTTCCAATTTGGGCCCCATAGCTCCCGCAAACCTTGAATAACCTATGCATATGGGGTATTGCCGTACTCAGAAGAAGGAGCTGAACACTAAACAATGCATTTTTAAAAATCTTCACCTATCATGTGCTTCATATCAACAGTAGTATTGAAATGTAAGTGTGAAAACTGCAAAAAAACAAAATATTACCACAATTTTGAAAATTTTTTCTGGAAAAATAGCTGCATGAAAAACTCCAAAATTCTCCTGATTATTTACTTTATGTTGTGTAGTTTTCAGAAACATATACCTTTGTGGGACATTTTTGGTTCTGGCACCGTCAGCTAAGCTATGATGCTCACATGCCAATTGTTGAGAAATTACAAGTTGGAAATAATGGCATCCATCTTGTAATATTTACCTTGTAAATGTGAGGAAGTGATTGAAATACTAGGCATATGGGGTATTCTTATATTCAGGAGAAGCAAATGAATATATTTAGGGGTATTTTTTTGTCATAAACTAATTGTATGCAAATCCTGACACGAAAATATAAGCAAAATGTTGTTTTTTTTCAATTTTTTTCCTCTTTTTTTCTATTTTAATCAAATTAAACAATGAGGTATTCATATAATTGTGGTATCAAAAGAAAGCCCTACTTGTGCTTAAAAAAACAGTATATAATTTATGTGGGTGCACAAAAGGAATTAAAGAGAAAATATGGTTGAACAAAGACATAGTCAAAAAAGTCAAAATTGCTCCGGTCCTTAAGTCAAATCAAACTCAGATTTTCCCGGTCCTTAAGGGGTTAGGTTTTAGAATAGGACGTCTTCTAGGCAGTCTCCTAGGTTGTTCAGAGTCACCTGTAAGCCACCTATATACTCTATGTGTTTTGTAATCTTCTAATACTTTATTGAACTTATCCCTCTTATATTTGGCCAATTTATTCTGATATGTTTCTATTTGCTCTTCTAACTTTTTACACCAATCTGTGGATTTGTCATTCCTCAATGTCTCTGAATATTTAACTTCAAATTCATTAATGTTCTGCCTTACCTGACCAAGCTCCTTATTGATCTCCTCCACCACCAAGATCATTAAATCCAAAGAACACTGATTTAGTACTCCAGTCCATTTTTTGCAAAAGTTAGCATTTGTGCGTCCTATTGTTGGTACATTCTTGATCCTAAAACCTCTTGGGATCTTCTTTTCCCTATAGTATTCAGATAATGTGACGCCATGCAATGTCAAATCAACCTCCCTTTTCTTATGCTTCAGAAGTTGAAAATGAAGTTCAGTTGGAGTAAAATGTCCATATGTGGTGGTAAAATTGTCCTTAAACAAGATAGCTTCCACCTTAGACTGATCGATCTTATAGGTTTGTGCATCAGTATCCGTCCCCCCAGCAGCCTCAAAAAATCCCTCCATGAATCAAATGCAGCTGTATCAAGTATACAGGGTCCTCTTGGTAGATCAAAAAATAAATGATATTGGTTCCTAAAGAACCACTACATAAATGAAAAAATTCAGGTGCACCAAAAAATGAGTACAAAACTCATATAATAGATGAATGTGTGAGGTTTGGGCACTCCTATACAAAACATCAAAAACCACTGCCTGGTGCTCCTAGAAATAGCATTGTATAATAACAGAAATGGTAATCTACCATGAAACTAGTGCACACATAGGACTTTTAAAAAATGAAAAAAATGTATTAAATCGACGTTTCGACCCCCTAGAGGGCCTTTATCAAGACAACAAATATTTCACCCGAGTGACCATTTATACAGTGATACATTTCAAAAAGGCCCGCCAAGAACGCTCATCTGCGGCCCGCAGTGACGTCACACAGTGCGTGACTAACCGTTGCGGGTCCAGCTGAGCATCCTGGGAGTTGTAGCCCACAACTCAAATATGTGCATGGAAATAGACAATCCGTGAACATAAAAACAAACATGTACAGTATGATTTGTGAAGGATTGTAGTATGGATTGACATTAAAACGCTGAACCATAAATATCAAATTTATCAAACACTGCGCATCACCACACATCGCTCGTCGAGGCTGAGCACCGCCCGTATGCAAGAAAACCTAGTTCAATTAGTAAATAAGTAACACCTTAGGTCTCCAATGTCAAACAGATACAAAATAAATGTTTTATTCAAGCCATTAGTTCTACCGAGTTGGAAAGAAATCGACACCAACCTCTTGTGTTGCGATCCAATGGAAATCAAGTAGGTTGTCACTCACATATCCTTTTGAATCTCGATGAAGCCACCAAGATGAAACATTCCAGAGGTAGCGAAGGACACATTGTACCATGACTCTCTGTCATATCGCAATCCAATCTTTTAACGGGAGTCCCTGGCTCTACGCGTGCTGCCACTTCTGCAGACCTCGCGGAGACCTATTTACAGGACTCAACCCGATTTCTACTGCATTGTATTTGTCGTGCATGTAGTAGTATAAATTCATTTACTGGATGCTATGACCATCATGATTGTACTTAATGGAAAGTATCCCTCTCTCTGGATATTTATCAATTTCAAGGGGTACATGATCCCTCTCTTGACCCCCGTGCCGCATGTGAATACCAATATAATTTGCCAGCCGGTGGGGTTGGTAATCAGAAAAGTTCAAAGGTATTTTAAATTCAGATTGTACCAATCCTCTAGGTCACATTCATATGGATTGACATGATTTACACGGGCTATACGACTCCTATTTTACTGTGCATCTCTATGAATATCGCAGATTGATATGGCACCGCTTTAGTAGATAGGTTATCCAGTGGTCCGATTGGTGCAATCTGAATGTAAAATACCTTTGAACTTTTCTGATTACCAACCCCACCGGCTGGCAGATTATATTGGTATTCACATGCGGCACGGGGGTCAAGAGAGGGATCATGTACCCCTTGAAATTGATAAATATCCAGAGAGAGGGATACTTTCCATTAAGTACAATCATGATGGTCATAGCATCCAGTAAATGAATTTATACTACTACATGCACGACAAATACAATGCAGTAGAAATCGGGTTGAGTCCTGTAAATAGGTCTCCGCGAGGTCTGCAGAAGTGGCAGCACGCGTAGAGCCAGGGACTCCCGTTAAAAGATTGGATTGCGATATGACAGAGTCATGGTACAATGTGTCCTTCGCTACCTCTGGAATGTTTCATCTTGGTGGCTTCATCGAGATTCAAAAGGATATGTGAGTGACAACCTACTTGATTTCCATTGGATCGCAACACAAGAGGTTGGTGTCGATTTCTTTCCAACTCGGTAGAACTAATGGCTTGAATAAAACATTTATTTTGTATCTGTTTGACATTGGAGACCTAAGGTGTTACTTATTTACTAATTGAACTAGGTTTTCTTGCATACGGGCGGTGCTCAGCCTCGACGAGCGATGTGTGGTGATGCGCAGTGTTTGATAAATTTGATATTTATGGTTCAGCGTTTTAATGTCAATCCATACTACAATCCTTCACAAATCATACTGTACATGTTTGTTTTTATGTTCACGGATTGTCTATTTCCATGCACATATTTGAGTTGTGGGCTACAACTCCCAGGATGCTCAGCTGGACCCGCGACGGTTAGTCACGCACTGTGTGACGTCACTGCGGGCCGCAGATGAGCGTTCTTGGCGGGCCTTTTTGAAATGTATCACTGTATAAATGGTCACTCGGGTGAAATATTTGTTGTCTTGATAAAGGCCCTCTAGGGGGTCGAAACGTCGATTTAATAAATTTTTTTCATTTTTTAAAAGTCCTATGTGTGCACTAGTTTCATGGTAGATTACCATTTCTGTTATTATACAATGCTATTTCTAGGAGCACCAGGCAGTGGTTTTTGATGTTTTGTATAGGAGTGCCCAAACCTCACACATTTATATATATATATATATATATATATATATATATATATATATATATATATATATATATATATATATATATATATATATATATATATATATTTATTTATTTTTTTTTATTTTTTATTTATTATTATTAATATTTATTATTATTTGTGCAGAATGCCAAAATTTCAATATCCACTGGTACTATGTACTGATCAAGCATACCTGGAGCATAAGGGCATGTGGGGAGTGAACAAAGATAGATGGGTTATGTTTGGGTGATGATTCCAGGCACAGCTGGGCATCAGTAGCTCTTGGGTTGTATGCGAAAGCAATAGAGTTTGACAATTTGCCATCATACAACAGCATCTTGTGGTGCTCTGCAAGGAAGAGGTCACTTTCTGCCTTAAATTTAAACGTTCCCTGAAAAAACAAATATATTTCAGATCATTTAATATCAAAAGAGCAAAGCTATACCTGTACAAGACTGAAAAATCACTGGCACCATTACCCTTACTATGAAACAAATTATCAGTCCATTATACATTAAAGGGATAGTAATACTTAATTTTATCTTTATTTTATTTTGTAGGCATTAAAAAAACATGAAGAATGATATAAGTCTTATCTCTCAAACCTTTATGGTTTAAGAGATATTCACAAGCAAAGTATCACCCCCTGTTCAGCCAGATCAGAAGGGAGGTGACCAGGTAGACTGCAGAGGGACAATCTTCAATTAAGATAAAGGAAAAAGCTGAAAAACTTGTCAAGGGGGGGGGCAGGGCTTTCATTCTTTTCATACAAAGAAGATTGTCCCCTGCTGTTATCTGTCTGGTCTTACAACCAGATTCACATCTGAGAAGAGATGGCTTACACTAGGGAAAATGTGCAGGAGGGGGAAACTTTGCTTGTGAATGTCTCTTAAACCATAAAGGTTTGAGAGATAAGACTTATATCGTTCTTCATGTTTTTTTAATGCCTACAAAATAAAAACGTTAAATCGAAGTATTACTATCCCTTTAATACTCTCAAGATAAAGAAAGTCCAATAAACTAGGGTAGTTCAGCATTTAACTTTCCAGTTGTTGGACAACAGCTCTCATTGGCAGGATGAGGATGATGGGAATTGTAGTCAAACAACTAGTGATTTCCAAGTTGCGAGTCTCTGATGAAACAATGCACAATAACACAGCATAGCAAGGCTAATGATGTGATAAAGAAAACAATATGAATACAATATGGTTTCTTTACAGCTCATGGAACTTTCATTACTAAAATGCTAAAAAAGTTGAACAGGCTTCTTAAAGGAGCAGTACTTTTTTTAATGAAAAAAACATATTGTAGGTTTTTCCTATTTTCCTCCCACTGCTCAGAGTTGCATGTTTCCAGCGCTATTACAATTTAAACTATGTTTTGGGTTTTTTTTGTTTTTTTTTTTGTTTTTTTTTACAATGCAATGCCCTCTAGTGGTCAAATTTAAATTAGTTATTCTGCTTGATTCTAATGTAGAGGAAAGTCAGTTACTTACAGTTCTCTATAGAATGTGATAGAGACTGCTGAGTCACTCCCTGTCCGTTAGAACTTCCAGAAAGTAAACATAGTAAATTAATTTCTGATTATTTGAACAGTTAAAAATATTGAACAACAACAACTGACAGCAGAAGCAGCTCTATAACAAATGTTTTCATTAAAGAAGGTTTACTGCCACTTTAAATAAAATCAGACATTTAGATTTGTTAATGAATTGTGAAGATTTGGACAGGATTCTTATTTGCTGGACTCCATGACCCCAAACTCATCCCACCACAGACTTCTTAGGAAGGATTTAGAGGTCCTGAAATCCAGGAAAAAAAGAATCATATCGCCCTATGAGGACACAATACCCAATACCAATTAAAGGAACAGTAACCCTTTATTTTCACTTTACAAAATCTGCAAATACATATTTACAGTCAAACTGGTTATAATTTTCTTTACCATTTTGGTCTAATTTCTTACATTTATGTCCCTGACCGTGAGCTTTCTGGATCTGCTTGCAGAGAGCTGTCAGTAACTATTAAAAGCAGCTCTAATGATATAATGTGGAAAAGAAGATACAATGTAAACAAGGTATCCCTGCAGCGCTACATGCTCTGTAAGCTAGTCTTACATTGCATTACATCCTGCTTTGATGGTCTACTGACCAGAAAGCTCTACAAATACAGATCCAGGAAGGATCTGAATTGTTTTAACCCTTTGAGTGCCAGAGTTACCCAATGCATTGCAATGCAATGTTCTGGATACCTCTCTGGCACTCAAAGGGTTAAGTATTGCTTTTGTGAAACAAACCCACAGAGTTTTAGGGGTCATTAGGATTTTCTGCCCAGATTAAACTAAGTGTGGGTTTTTTATTAGGATTATGTAAAGAACTTGACTGAAGCACAAAGCTGAACACAAAATTAGCAGTACCTTGTATCCAGGACCTAACTGATAAATTGCAAAAATCTGAGCAGCATTGAGAGCTTCACTGAAAAGGTAGACGGCGGTCATTTGTCCACAAAACACTCTGTTCGCATCAGCGGTCTCAGAGGAGCCCAGGAAACACTTGTCAAAAGTCTGGAGAAGAGGGGAGAAAGACTTGCACTTTAATACAACACACATTTTAAGATAATATGACCAGATAGCAATTTAATTTGGGAAGTAATGTAAATTAAACACTGTGCAGTCCTGAAGAATGACTATTTTACGTTAAGCAGATACCTAGACGTTTAACCCTTTGAGCACCAGAGTGGTATTGAATGCATTGCAAAGCAATGCATTCCTTGGCACTCAAAGGGTTAACAGTGAAATCTAGCAGCAAAATATAAAGTCTACATTTCCAATAAATAAGTGATATTATTTCAGTTTTGGTTTAGCCAATGAAAAATGTATAACTGCATGTTTCTGGTTCAGCTCTGACACAGGTGACTCTGGGGTTAATACTTACCCTGCCATATGGCCAATGAAGACTAGGAGAAAGCAATCTCCATCTTCCGCCTCTGATAGGTGACTATATAGGGATTTCAGCTCTGAGCAAACACACTGGTTCTAGGACTTGAAACATAAGTCCCAGCTCCCACAGCACCACTGGCTTATGAGAGGCTGACGTTGGAGGCTACTTTCCCGAAATCTTAAAGGGATAGTTAAGTCCCCAAAAAATTATGTCCTAATGGTAGCTGCACTAAAAAACACTTAGTGAGCTTAATCCTCTCTCTCAAACTTATGGTTTGAGAGAAATAAGAAAATAAAGTCCTCCGTTCCCTCCCCTTTCTGCCTGACGAGCTGTAAAGCTGTCAGAGGCAGAATCCAGTCGCCCGACTGTAGGCGGCTCTTCAGGAGCGGAGTGCTGTCATCTAGATATCTATGTACAATTACTTCATCGGTACGGTCTACAACGTGTGCCTGGGTTGCAAGCACACGTTGTAGACCATTCCAATGAAGTAATTATACTTAGATATCTAGATGACAGTGCTCCGCTCCTGAAGAGCCTCTGTCTGGTCCCAGAAGCAGGATCTCATAATGTCCGCTGTACAGCGGATGCATGAGAAGGGGGAGGCAGCTACCATTTAGAGCACACTTTTTTTGGGACTTTACTATCCCTTTAAAGATATAGCATATGATCCGCCATGCAACAAGGTATTAACCCTGGAGCAATTTAACCTTACTCAAAGGCACGTGGTCAATCGTTGGTTATATTAGGATTTTATGGTTTACTTTATATTTTACCCTGAGCTACCTGAACAGGATTTGTAAGAGACATATAAGATGCTTCATTTTTAAGTAGTTTAGATTTATGGTTTATTGCTCCCTTAAATTGGTCTTTTAACCTGTTAAATGCTAGAGTGGTCTCCAACATATTGGAAAGCAACTGGGGTTTGGTAAAAGACATGTCTTGTAGGTGGAGCAGTCACAGGTCTTGATAAAGCCATTTACTGCTACATAAAGATCTTTCAGCTCCCTTGTGAGCATATGTCACGGTCTTGCAATATACACAACAATTTATATCTTATAATAATATAAATACACACACACACTTTTTCTGAGCTACTTTTGTCAATGGAAGAAAGCCTAAAAATAGCAGCCATAAACGATTTTACAATTACCATTTAAAGCTTTACTGATATAGGACATACTGATACAGTAAAACGCTCTTGTTAAGCAAACTCACGTCACTTGTATTGACAAGCCATGTTATCTCTCCATATGAGGCCAGTTCCCCATTAACATAACATCGCAGCTCACTGTTCTTCCATCGATTGTAAATGTGGACAATTGATACCATATACCACTGGCAAAAAAAAAATTAAAAGGCAAAGAGAAAAGAATATTTATATTAAAGAAAGTAATTTGTATGTGCAAGTAAAATCAAACTAACTAATAACTCTTACGCTTATTTCCCACCAAAACTCTGCTGCAATGAAACCACCACCTGGGCACTCTTGGTATACTAGTTCAGTAAAAATACAATATTTTCATGGAATTCAAAATAACAAATTATTATTAGAGAAAAGTTTTGCATAGCCTTGAACATAGCCTTTCAAGTGTTTTCCTTTATTTATATTTTATACATTTTAAAGAATGGGGGGTAAATGTGCTTGAGTTCATATTTCTATGATATTAATTTTTCCCAGAGGTACTTACAGATTTAATTTTCCTAAGAAAAAAACACCGTAATGGGAGAACACTAAAAATATTTAATATGTATATAGTTAAATGTAAAATATGTGGCAATGAGGTAACAATTACTTAAAGGGTTAGTAATACTTAAAAATTAGTATCCCCCATCTTGTAGCTAGTAAAAAACTGAGTTAAATGAGGCCAGAGGCATCTCTCAAACCTTTGTGGTTTGAGAGATATCCGCTTTCAGAGTTCCTTCTCCCCTGACGTCAGCGTTCTGGCAGAGCAGAGATCGCATTAATAAAAAATAAATCCTTCACTAAAAAGGTCTTCTACGTGTGCTTGGTTTGCAAGCACATGTAGAAGACCTTTTAAGTTAAGGATTTCTTTTTTATTAACTCGATCTCGGCTCTACAGCAGAGCCTCCGCTGGTCCTGGGACCAGATTCCCCTGCTGTCTGCTAGAACACCGACATCAGGCGAGAGGGAACTCTGAAAGCAGATATCTCTCGGACCATAAAGGTCTGAGAGATGCCGCTGGTATCATTTAACTCCGTTTTTTACTGGCTACAAGATGGGGGCTACTAATTTTTAAGTATTACTATCCCTTTAAAACCTTATTGGGTACAACTATTGAATGAGGTATAACAATATTCTAGCAAGAGTTTATAAAAACCTACAGCAGTTAAAAATAGCCTACAGATAATATATCACTGATACAGGTCTATTGAAATATTATAGTGCTGCACTGTGAGACTATATGAGATGTCTGTGACAATGACTTATTTGAAGAATATGACTGGCCAGTAATCGGTTACCTCTCCAGTCTGGTTGAATCTATACCCAGGAATACTTGTTCTGTGAACTCTGCTGTTGTATTCCCTGCTTATCTGCAAGGACTTTCCTCCATAAGATTAGTGGCGTCTCACCAAGTAAACCTGGTATTGGATGCAAGTAGTGATTCCTTTAATTATGAAGCTGGCAGAGGTCCTAAAAGAAATTCTTGGCTAGGGTCCTTTTGATCTTGCAAGCCTCTCTATGTTCCAAACATAGGCTTTGGACCCAGCTGTACCTGTGGTCTCTTGTAACCTTGGTCTGTTCTCCAAAATATACATATATTGCAGTTAATTGGATGCCTCAATAATGAAATATAAATATATCTTGCAGCTTAAGTGCTTTCTTCCAGCGTGTTTCGTACTATTATAATACTGCTTCAGGGAATATTAATCATTATTAACATTCACAGAAGTATTATAACAATACGAAACACGTTGGAAAAAAGCACTTATTAAGCCGCCAGCTTCATGAATGAAGGAATCACTAATTCTACCCAATACCAGGTTTACATGGTGAGAACCTCCATCACACTTATGGAAGAAAGTCCCTGAACATTAACAGGACATACAACAGAGGAGTTCACGGATCTGGGTACAGATTCAAACAGAAGGGAGAGGTAACCTATTATTGCACAGTCAGTCATTCTCCAATATTTCATTATCACAGACATCTCAAATTATCTCACAATGCAGCACTATTATATCTTAATGATATATCACTGATAGTCTATCATCTATGGTATATTTTTAACTAATGTAGGTTTTTATAATCTTTTGCAAGAATATCACATTCGATATTTGTAGTATAAAATGATTTAAAGTAATCATTAGCTCATTGCCATATTTTAAATTGAGCTATATAGACATTCAATATTTTACAGTGTTTTCCAGTTGCATTTTTTCGTAGTTCTGTTCTTCCGGATCAAAGCACACTTTGGTCAGTTAGGATAGAAGCACAACACTACGTTTTTTTTTGGGTTTTTTTTTTTTTTTTCAGATTTACTTTTCCAGTTAAACCAAAATGGAAGTTGATTTGCACAAAATGTTTCCTAAGGTGCTGTGGGTATTAACACCAGAGTTTAAGGACCTGGTACATACACATTATGCTAAAAATAGAAACAGAGCCCACACACTAGGGTATTTCTAATAGGACTGCAAGTGATAAGGTTGGCAAACTGAACGGATTAACATAACCCACATAAATGCCACCTCAAAGGGAAGCGTGAACGCGCACCCTGGGGCAGCTGGGAGGGAGGTGGGAAGTCCTGTGGCATTGTGCCGCACTTACAGGGTCCCGCAGATAGGCAAGTATTATTTAAAATTAAAAAAATAAATAAAAAAAGCTAATCTTTTTTTTATGTGAATGTCCCCCTTTAATACTCCATTCCTGGTGTTTCATCAGGATAAGTCAGTACTTTCTATCTCTCAGGAGTTTCTTCCTAAGGTGGTCTTGGAATTTCTCATCAATCAGGAGAATTTTGTCTCTTTTTTTTATTGACCCAAAGTCTGATAAGGAGGGGAATCTCCATTTTGACACTGTGCGTTGCCTTAATTTTTATGTGCATCGTACCAAGCCTTTTTGCAAGGATGACTCTCTCTCTGCTCAACATCCCTGAGGGTCCAAGAGCAGGTCAGGCTGCTTCCAAGGTCACCATCGCATGCTGGATCAAGGCCACTATAAGCCAGGCATATGAAGTCCGGCTGAAACCTCTTCCCTTTAAGATCATGGCGCACTCCACAAGGCCTGTGGGTGCCTCCTGGGCCAACAAGAACCAGGCTTCAGCTGAACAGCTTTGCAAGGCCGAGACTTGGTCACCCTTGCATGCAATCAACAAACACTACCGTGTCAATGTTCTGGCCTCCAGCTGAGGCCAGCTTTGGCCGGAAGTCCTGCAGGAGGCTCTGCTTGCCTGAGGACCCGTACATTTTGTTCTTCTACATTGTTCAGTAGTTTGAGCCCTGTTGGCTCTTGTTCTTGTGTACTGTGTAAGTTCAGTATCCTTTGACACTTACTGCTTTGTTATTCAGATACTGGATAGCCCTTGAGAACTCCAGTATCATGGGGATGTGCACGAGTTCCTCTCCCCTTTTTTCCCACCTCTGGGAGCTTGTATATCCCCCCCCCCCCCCGTAGCTGTGTTCCATAGCAGACATAAGAGAAAAGGTGAAATTTACTCACCAATATTTTGTTTTCCTCTGTATCCTTCCACAGCAATATTGTGGGTTTTGACTTCTCTCAGCTGGTAGGACCAATAACTTTTTTATTTAAGTGTCAGCTCTGCTCTCAGTCCTCAGTTATATGTATATCCAAGCTGGAATGAGAAAGTGCTTTGTAAGGTATACAAAAATAATTCTCACCTGAAATAGATAAAGCAGAAGCATGGAAACGATACTTGTACCAGACCATAGGGTGGGGTGCTGTGGAAGGACACAGAGGAAAACAAAATATCTGTGAGTAAATGTCACCTTTTCCTCTGTGTCCAATCCACAGAAATACTGTGGGACTTACCAGAGCAGTATCCCTAGGGATGGTATAACCTTTGTAGATCAGACAGGGGTGGGTGCTTGCAGCACCTTCCTGCCAAAACTGGCATCCTCAGAGGCCTGGACGTCAAGACTGTCGTGTCTAATAAATGTGGATACAGAAGACCACGTAGCTGCCTTGCAGCTCTCCTCTGAGGAAGCTACTGCCTTTAATGCCAAGGAAGATGCCACTGCTCCGGTGGAATGAGCTTTGAGTCCTGAAGGAGGTACTTTGCTGATTGGTAAGCCAAACTAATACAGTCTCTAATCCATCAAGCTACGGATGCCTTGGATGCTGCAGTACCTTTGAATTTTCCACAGAAATGCACAAATAATGCATCTGTTTTTCTGAAAGTTTCTGATCTCCTCAGATAGATCTATAAACATCCGTGTAGATCAAGGTTGTTTAGACGAACATCCGGATTTTGAAGGGAATCTGGAGGAAATATAGGGAGGACAATCTCCTGTCTTAAATGAAAGCTAGAAACCACCTTGGTTCTAAAAGATGATTTTGGTCTTAAAACTACTTTATCATGATGAAAAACTAAATAGGGTGATCTGCATAACAGAGCCTGTAACACCCACTCTTCTGGCAGATGTAACTGATGTCAACAGGACTGCCTTTTAGGTGAGGTGTTTGAGAGACACTTGATCCAAGGGTTGAAGAAGATGTGCACAGAGTTGTTGTAAAGCCAGATTTAGATCCCATGGAGGGATAAGTTCCCTAATTGCAGGATTAATCTTCGTGACTGCTGAAATATCTACGGATGATATACTGTTCTGGATATGCAAGAATCAGCTTCCAGGCCATTAGGCTCAAGAAAGCTGGATTCAGATAGAGAATGGGCCCCTGGGATAAGAGGTCTGGCACGTCCAGAAGCTGAATTGGAGGTTTAACTGGGAGTTGTTTGAGATCTGCATACCATAACTTTCTGGGTCAATTTGGGGCGATCAGAATTACTTTGGCTTGATCCTTTATCATCTTTCTCACTACCTCCATAATCAGAGGAAGGGGAGGAAAGACACTCTATCTGAAGAGCGTCGCCCTGCCCTAGTGCCTGCGGGGTCTTCCACCTGGACATGAACACGCTGCACTGTGTATTTGCTGGAGTGGCCATGAGATCTATTATTGGAACACCCTGGATCTATCAGATACCTGCTGAGGAAATCTGCCTCTCTGTTTTGCTTTCCTGAAAGGTAAGCAGTCCTTAAAGCCAGTAGACAATGTTCCGCCCAATACAATATCTGAAGGGCTAGGTGATTGAGAGCTCGGGGCTTCTTGTTCCGCTCTGATTTAGTAAGTAGCTGACTGCAGTGGTGTTGCCTGATCTTATTAAGACAGATGTCCTTTGTAGTTGATTTTGGAGGGACCTTAACGTCTTCCAAATTGCCAGAAGTTCCAAGTTGTTTATGTGTAACCTTTTCTCTTTGGCTGACCAAAGACCCTGGACAGACTTTTGTCTCCAAACTCTGCCCCAGCCCTGAAGGCTGGCATCTGTTGTTACAATCTCCCATTGAGGCTCCAGAAGAGGTCTCCCTTTCTGAATGTTCTCCAATGTGCCCCACCATCTTAACTCCCTCCGTGTCGACGGAAGGAGAGGCATCTGTAATGAGAAATTGAATGGACCTGTCTTGAGGAATCTTAAGTAGTTGCCTTGAGTTAGCTGTCCATGAGACCTGGTCCAAGGAACAATCTGTTGGGCGGATGTTAGGTTTCCCAAGCATTTGTAAATGCTCTTTCTTTCCTGAAGTTTTTGACTGCTTGTAGTATTCTGTTTTGTCTGCCTGTAGACAGGGTCACCACAGATTGTGCTGTGTCTATCCTGACACCCAGAAAGATGAGAGACTGGGTGGGATATAGTTGACTTTTGTTCAAATTTATAATTCACACTAAATCTCTTAGAAGCTCCAGAGATGTCTGAGTGTTTCTTGTTGCCTGCTCCTGGCTGTCTGCGATTATTAGCATATCATCCAGATAAGGTACTATACGTATGCCTTTTGATCTTAATGAAGCCATGGCTATGGCAAGGATTTCTGTGAAGGTTCGTGGAGCTGAGGCCAGTCTGAAGGGCAGACCTTTGTACTTATAGTGAGCCCCCAGAATGTGAAGTTTTAGAAATATTCGATTAACTTTTCTTACTGGAACATGGTAATAGGAGTCTTGGAGATCGATTCTGGTCAGAAAAGATTGAGGTTGAATTAGTTTTAGTATTGAAGATATGGTTTCCATCTTGAATCTCTTGATTGGTAGAAAAGCATTCACCCTTCTGAGGTCGAAGTTCCCCTGACGGCTTGGAAACATAAAAAAAAAAAAAAAAAAAAAAAATTAGAACAAATTCCTCTGAACTTCTGTGTCTGTGGGGCCTCTTCTATGACTCCCATCAGGAGAAGATTCTGTATTTCTCTCTTCATTTGTGTAACCATTCTTTTGAGCCTGATCTTTGATGTCTGGAAACAAGCATTGTGAGGGACAGACCGAAATTCCAGGGCATACCCTATCTCCAATATCCGAGTTACCCAGTGATTTGGATACATCTTCCCCTAATTTTTTTTTTAAATGCTTCCAGGCTGCCCCCAACTGGAATTAGAGATAGGGTTCTACTGGCTTCATTGTGTATGCTGTTGAAAATTTGCTTTCCGCTGGAAACGTCTTCTGTTTCCAGGGCGGATATTCTGTGCATATGATGATCATGATGATGATCCTGGTACTTCTTGCTTCACGAAAGGACTGGCACTTAAATTTTGCCTATCTTGGAGAGGATGTTCTCTGCGACGTTCCTGCGGAAGAAAAGGGCTTTTCCCACCTGAAGATTTATTTATATTTCTTCCAATTGGTCTCCAAATAACTTGACTCCTGTATAAGGCAAGGAGACCAATCTATTTTTTAGAGGTTGCATCAGCCTCCCATGCCTTAATCCAGAGGGCTCTACGTGCAGTGATAGCCAAGGCAGAGGATCTAGCAGTCAATCTGATGTTATCCAATAAGGCATCACATGAATAGTTTACAGCGTCTTTAATATTAGCAACTTCTTTCAATAAGCAAGATCATGACACAGAAGAATCAATTTTTTCTTCAAGGTCCATTAGCCAGAGACATAAGGTGCAGAACATACAGGCCATAGCTGTAGCAGATTTAAGATTGTGGCCTATAGTAGCGTACTGCTTTTTAACGGCGATATCAGCTCTTTTGTCCATTGGATTGCGTAGCGTTGTTCCATCAAGACGACTGTGGTTCTTCATGAAATATGGGTTACCTCTGCATCTACCTTTGGGGGGGTTGATCCATGCAGAAACCTCTTCCTCAGGGAATAGATACATTTTTTGGAATCGTCTAGATATGGCAGATCTTTTATCCCCCTGCTTTCATTCATTTCGTATATCGTGAATGGAACTGTGTACCGGAAACTGAGGTGATGTCTTTTTGTAGCCGATGAATGCTGCATCCATTACATTAAGGTCTTTTTTGAGTGTCAGAAAGACCCATGATTTTGATCTACCTTGTCGACACTAAAATTACCCGCCTCCTCTGTAATTTCTCCTTCTTCCGCTAAAGAAAGAGCCGATTCTAGGTCAATCATACTTTCTTCCTCCTCATCCCTAGTTCGCCTAGAGGGTCCTTCTTTCGGGTCTGAGGGTCCTTTGGAGTTTTCTTGTGGACTCTTGTAAGGCAGAAAAAGTTTCCTGCATGGATGAACGCATCCACCCCAGGAAGTCTTGAAACCGAGAAGGAATAACATCTCCTGCAGCTTTTCTGAGACATTCTGTGCAAAGCTTAGCTGGGTCTGAGGAAGCAATCTCAGTGTCACAGCTAGCACATGTCTTAGTCTTTGGTGTAGCTTTTTCTTCTTTAGAGTCAGGAATAGCCTTGGGTTTGTCTACTTCTGATCTTTAGGGTTAGACATTGAGTCAGAAATAATACAACAGTAACTAGACACTGAAAATAAGTCATAAGAAGTATAACACTTACAGTCTGTACTCCCATGCTGCTCCTTTATAGTCCCGTTTGCCTTAACAGCCACCTGGTCCCGTTTCCTAGCGTGCTGTTCACCATTGGAACGCATGGCGATTGACTTCCGGTTTGGGTCTTATGAGGTGACGCGTCATTCGTCCGTGCTTCCTCTAGCGCTTGGACCAGAAACGCCAATCAGGACTGCAGAAACAAGGCAGAACGGGTATCTGGATCCATGCGACCCAGTTGCTGATGGGCGTGTGATCCGATAGCGAGACCAGGCGTTTTGGGCATAATGTGGGTAGCGTTTAAGGCTAGCCACATGAGTAAAACAACAAAGAAAGCTTTTTTACGTATCAATTAACCCTTTGAGTGCCAGAGGGGTACGGAATGCATTGCTTAGCAAAGGGTTGGCACTCAAAGGGTTAATCTGACCATGCGATGGAGAGGCTTAGCCTCCGTCCTCCAGCTGTGGTAGGACCAAATAACTGAGGACTGAGAGCAAAGCTGACACTTAAATAAAAAAGTTATTGGTCCTATCAGCTGAGAGGAGGAGTCAAAACCCACAGTATTGCCGTGGATTGAACACAGAAGAAAATAGGATTTTAGTGTTCTTACCTGTTAAATCCATTTATCTTTAGTCCGTATGCAACACAAGCCTCCCACCCAGAGAAAGGGACCCTTTTTTGTGGTCTTGCCTTCATGGTCAGATGAGTCCTTATTAGAGTTGTTTCTCTTTTTTTCTTCTCATCCAGCTTACTTTATTTGTGTGGCTTCGGTCACATGAATTGTAGGAGTTAGTAGGCGGGGGGGGGGGGGGGGGGGGAGAGTTGAAATGGACAAGGACGACAGGATCCCCACCCCAAAGACTGTCTTTTGAGATATTTCCTGCCCTCCAGGAGAAGGAATTCAACCCCCATGGTACCTGTGTTCCATATGGGCTAAAGAGGAAAGGATCTAACAGGAAAGAACACTAAAATCCTATTTTAAGAAAGCATAATACAATACAACACCAAAAGAGAACTGGCCTGTAGTATATCTAAAAAGGACAAACTTATGGATTGCTATATTGTAGGACTTTAACTACTGAGACACGTACAAAAAAATGTTCATACAGGTTAATGTGACAGTGAACATTTTGATTTCTAGAAACCAAAAGGTCATAACATTATTAGGTTTAAACAAAGACTTCACAAACATTTACCCTTTTAACAAAAAACATCTCACATATTAATTTTTGTCTTTTCAAGAACAGCAGAGAAAACAATTGCCTATGGGATAAAAATGTTTATGAGCTTGTCATCAGAAACCGCTAATGAAAAGGTACAAGATTGTCATTTTTTTCCATATGGGAACATTTTTCATTATGGAATGATATAAATCAATGTATCATTTACAAGTTCCTGGAGGAGCTTCCACAAAATATGGATCAACAGGGGTGTTTTTGGCATGGACTGGGCTTGATGAACTCATGTCTTTTTTTCAGGTTTTTTTTGTTTGTTTTGTGTTTAGGAAAGGATCTTTGTAAGATAATTTTTTTATTTTTACACGTGCTATTATATAGATGGGAAGTGAGTAGCACTCCCCTAACGGGCAGCTTAGACAGAGCTGCATCACACTGCTGTTGAAGTCCTCCATTTGAACAAACTTAAAGCAAAGAAAAAAAATTAAGAATACCACATTGCTACAAATGAAGACAGCATTGCAACTAACAAAAATATGAAAGAACATTTATGGTTATATTTCACACCTTCTGGGGCTTGAAATCATACTTCACACAGTGCTGGAAACCTTTTCCCTTGGACTTTATGGAAGTGACTATTAAACAGCTGCCAACAAAGTGAGCCGAATAACCCAGTCCTTTATTTGTTCTGAAGCTAGAGGGGGAAAAAAAAAGAACAAAGCTTCTATGATTTCAATGCTGATGTAAGGTAGGTTATCCATGGTCACACCCCCATTAATGACAAGATTTTCATCAACTACACTCTACACGACAAAAAGCATTTAAGACACCAGGAAATTAGTAAAAAAAAAAAAAAATAAAAAAATAAAATAATGTGAAATATACTATTTGCTCAGGAGACTTTAACAGATTCATTGCAACCAAGTACATTACAAACCTATACAGAAGTATATTGGTTAAAGGTGATGGGTGTATTATCCAGTAAAGAAAAGAGGAGCAATAATGGAGCAAAACTACTGTAATCATAAGGAGTAAGAAGGGATTTTTGTGCACTTACCGATAAATCGTTGTCTCTTAGTCCACATAGGACATCAGAAACATGGGGTAAAGCCCCATCCAGAAAAACAGGGCACTTCCAAAAAAGTATCTGAGGGAGAGATTCCAAAGTCTGCAGCACTTTGCCGCACCTGGACATGCTCAATTTTAACGTATAGCAAACATGAAAGAAAAACAGAAGTGGAACAAAAAAGGGGAATCCCCTGATCCATTCAGAGGCCCAAGAGGACCCCCTGCAAGTAATGTATGTTATGGCTTGCAGGGGCGAGTAAGTTTTCAGGTCTGGCGAGTAGCAAAGGACTTCACATTTTAAGCCCTATATATATATATATATATATAATGCTACAAGCCAAAGAACAGGAACCAACATGTTACTGGCCAGAAGATAACCAGGAAGGACACATATACCAGCAAAACAACCTATAGAAACTTGCAGCCAAAGCTGGCTTCAAGAGAAGACAGCAGATTAAGAAGGTAGTGTTTGACAAACGCATGAAGGAACAGCTACTTCGCTACCTTAAACAACTACCCGGCAGAGCCCTGATTCTTAAAGGCCGAAGATATGCACACCGCACTGATGGAATGCACTGTAACCCAAAATGGCAAAGGCTTCTTCCTTAGAAAATAGGACTTGCAAATGGTTAATTTAATCAAAGAAGCCACCCTTACCTTAGAAGCAGCCTGGCCAGCACAAGGGCCCTTAGGGATGACAAAAAAAGTGAATAAGATTTCAGAAAAGGCTTCGAGCAATTAACATAGTACTTCAGGAACCTAACCTCATCCAAAAGATGAAGCTCCTGCTCCTATTAGATGGAGCCGGACACACAAAAGGAAGAATAGTTTCCTGGTTTATGTGAAAACAAGGAAACCACTTTAGGAAGAGACTATGAAACTTTTCAGAACTACTCTGTCAGGGTGGAAACGTAGATAGCCCAAATAAGACTCTTAGCAGAAGAGCTGGGTGCTCTCTCATAATAGCCCCAACAAGGAAGGACAAATCTTGGCCATCTGCATCAGTTTCCCCTTCCTCGGCACTGAAATATCAAATAATGGGGGATCACACTCCATAACATGACTTAAGCACATTTCGAGGGGCAGGGCGGCACAGTGTGTCCCATGGACCAAGAATCTAAAACCGCTTCAAGAGACGAGGAGATAGAACATACTGAGGAAATTAGGGCTTTAACCCAATGGGTCGCCTATTCAACAGGTGAGGGCCCTGAAAGTTGAGATGGGGCAACAGAACAAGAGGAGCATATTGTACCAGAAAATTACCTAGGAAGCCCAATCAGCAGATAAGTAGCACAAAGTACTTATAAATTATTAAAAGTACTAATCTCACTGCAAGGCGTTAATGGCGTAAATAGAATTAAAAAAGGAAGAGTGTTAAGGACCACCTTTTCCATTGCCAAAAAAAAAAAAAAGCCTGGGAACAGGCTGCAGGGAACTGTAGCTTACCAGGTTTACATATGGTGCTGTGCTCTCTAGTAGTCATTAAATGGTGACCCCCTGATATCCGGGGAGGTCCCCCACAGGGCTCCAATAAGGGTGTAAGGTTACAAGTACACAGACACACGGAGGAAACAGAAGTCCCGGAATACCATTCTGTTCCACCCAATATGGCCGTAATGTGTTCCCATTCTTAAGCCCTTAACGACACATGACGTACATGTACATCATAAGGTCGCGGTCCCTATAGGACCAAGGACGTACATGTACGTTATGGAATTCCGGGCTCCCTGTGCAGCTGCACGCAGTTCGGGGAGTCCAGAATCGAATGGGTAAAAAATTAAAAAAAAAATTAAAAATGCTCCGTGGTCCTTAAGTGACCACACCACGCGTGCGCGGCCGGGCTTAAGGGGTTAAAAGGCACCACAACCTAAAAGTGAAAATGTAAAAAAGGAATAAAAGTAAATAAAGTATGTAAGCACCAATGCCAATAAAAGAATGTTCAAAAATGACAAAAGTCCCTCAGTGCAAGGAATACCCACAGACTGACAGTGCATGGGGGTTGAAAACCTACTAGTGCAAATAATAGGAACATACGTTATAATCTTTTATAGATGTGCAGCTCAAGCAAGCTCATCAACAGAGTTCAATTCAGGCTTCTAAAAACAGACATATGCAGGACCGGATTTATCATAAGGCAGAGTAGGCATCTGCCTACAGGCGCACCACACAGAGGGGCGCCTGTCATTGGGACCAGTTTTTTGTTTTAAGCCTTTGAGTGCATCTGGCACTCAAAGGGTTCAAATTAGCCTCGCTGCGCTCACTAACCCCATACCTGCCCGCTGAGGTCTATGCCACAGACCTGTAGATTCTCTCTCTCTCGTCGGCTCTTTAGTAATGCAGAGCACTGGGAGAGGACATCTCCCAGCGCTCTGCATTACTGAACAGAAGACAGCGCGGGAGCAACAGCAGCTACAGGTCTGTGCAGAAGGAGGCACAGACCCGCCAGCTGCCACACCACGGAACCACCAGGAAGCAGGGCTGTCCATACGAGGTAGGAAACAGATGTGGGGGGGGGGGCAATATGGAGATGATGAGGCAATGTGAGGGCAATATGGAGATGATGGGGGGGCAATATGGAGATTAGAAGCATTGTGGAAGTGTCCAGTGGAGATGGCCAATTGAGGGGGGGCACACTTCAGATTTCTGTGCCTACAGCCTCCTGAGATCTAAATCCGGCACTGGAAATGTGGCTGCCAGACAGTGTACTAGGAACATAATGACAGGACCTGAGCAATCAGTGGAAAGAATCCAGTCTCTTCTATCATCAGATCAGACTCCTATACAAACAGGGAAGCTTCAGATAAGCTATGAGGAAATAGGCTGATCACGCAAGTCATCCTCATAGACCCAGGTCCTGGAATCCAGTGCACTGATGAATCCTTCCAAAGGAGGCCAAGAATAGGAGTCTGACTAATGAAGGGGTGGAGTTATACAGCTCCATAACCTACAGCATAAGATAAAGGAAGGTTAACTAAGAAGCTTTGCTATTGCACCTCCTGTAAGGTCAGTTAACAGACCATGTCCAGGAGCGGGTAAAGTGGTGCAGGCTGGGAATCTCCACCTCAGATACCTTTTATTAAGTGCCCTGCCGTACTGGAGGAGAGAACTTTACTGCATGGTGTTATACATAGGACGTAGGAAAAATAAAGCTTCCCATTCATTTAAAGTGCAATTAACACATTTTATCAAGTCTGATCATATGGGAGCAGACTTAGCTAAAAGCTCAGAGCTACATAATGTAGCACCAAATGGCTCTTAGTCACTGGCTGGAACAAAACCCTGAAGTATGTGGCCCTTGGATGCAATTTATGTGGATTGCATGCATATCCTCTGTAGAGACACTCTACCCAGTTTTTAGCCCAATACGGTGTTTGTAGGGGGACTGCATCTTTCAGGACAAGTAACTAAACATGGAGAATTCAGGCTCCCAGATCAATTTTTTTTTTCCTGGGAAAAAAAGAGTGAGTATAGGAAGCTCTCTTCCAGACCCAGTTGTGCTCCCCACATTGGTGGGTGGGTGGGTGGGTGGGTGGGTGTGTGTGTGTGTGTGTGTGTGTGTGTGTGTGTGTGTGTGTGTGTGTGTGTGTGTGTGTGTGTGTGTGTGTGTGTGTGTGTGTGTGTGTGTGTGTGTGTGTGTGTGTGTGTGTGATGAGACACACAAAGTATCCCCAGCTTCATCAGCATGTCTGCTCCCAGGGGAACAGATTTGTCAATAGGCCACTAGTGATAGTGGCCCTTTAAGTGCAAAGGAATCCTCTGTAGTATACAAATGGTCAAAATTTCTATTTAAATCCATGGGTATTTTCACTTCTTCCTAGTTGCTGTGCTCCATAATTGCTTCTCGTTTTATGGATGAAGTCTATATTGTAACACTTACCAATATAAATAGGGTTTAGCCTTGTCCACATTGATGTTGTTTACTGGATCCATTCTTAGCCAAGTGTGAAACGTAAACCCATTCTGATATGGCCACTTAGCTATTGGGGGTAAGGCAATTGCCTAAAAATAAATATATAGATACATATTATACATAAAATACATGAAATGTTTAGAAGAAGTCATACATCTGAAAGTTTGGCTTAAACAAAGTAATAAAGTATACTCTATCTTGGTCATAAATTATTAGTAATTTTCCTATTATGCATCTACATACAGACATTTGTTTATACTGAAAATGTATGTTTGGAGCTAGGTAAATCATGTTACCGGGCTAGAAACACTTAGAATTGGAAAAAAAAGGTATATTAATCTAAATATATAAATATCTAGCCATTTCAATTGGCTGTCCATCCCTCCCCGGTGAGGTTGAGTGTGCCCGCAACCAGCAGATAACCACATGCACTAATTTTGCCAGAAGTGGTCAGGAGGGCAAAGCCACCCTGGCCACTCCTGTGAATATTTATGTAGCAAGACTCCCCACCATCAACATCCAGCAGTTCTCCAACGCGTGTGTGTGTGTGTTTGTGCTTGCGAATGTGCGCGTATGTGCACATACGTATGTATTGAAAAGTTATCATGCCAAGTAAAAATGCTAAGCCAGGTGCAGAGAGATTATTCAAAAGCTATAGAAGTGCAAACTTGCATATGTTGCAAAATTGGACTAAAATTGTATGGTGGCATGGTTGCTTCAGCAGTCTATGGGCACAAACCTCTATAGTATTCTGTAGAAACAGCGCCACTGTGCAGTTTCAGACCATGGACGTAACTACACCCAATCGTGCAAGTTTAAACTGCTATAAAAACCTCTCAAACCTGGGAGTACCCTTGTTTTTATTCAGCAAGATACACCCTACAGGAAGAAAAACATTTCTTTCATAATTAAGAGTGAAGCACTTATAATCTAGAGGACAAAATAAAGGTAAATGTAGTTCCTTACACCAGTAATTCTATTGGCGTACTAATCTCAAACAAGAATATGGACATCTCCCTCTCACAAATCTCTCACAAAAAATGTAACATATCTTGTCCATTCAGGTCTATGGAAGCTTACTGTTCATTGTGAGGAGGCACAACCTAGACACACACTTGAACAGAGACCACTGTATACAAAAACTATATACTCAGAACATTAATAGATATGCTCAATATTGCTGTTTAAAGAGCACCTAACCATGTAAACTAATCTGCTAAACAATTAAGAGCCAATTATTCATAGGTGTACGGTATGCTGGAACAAAGATCAACCATGTGCTGCCATCAAGACAGACACTTCTCAAAATTATAGAATATTCTGACTGTTTTGGGAGACAAAATGAACAAAAAAAAAAAAAAAAAAAAAAAGTTTTTTTTGTTTTCCCCTCTTATCTGAAGGGCAAGTAGTTCTCAAACTGGGTTCACTGAAACCCCAGGATTCCTAGAAAGGTGGGTTATTATAACTGGGCTTCCCTGGAGTGGACTGACCAGTATACACGTGCTTTGTGGACCCTTTCACCCCTGTTGAAGGAATCTTGCTGCCAAGTTTTCCTTCGTGAGACTCTGCCTTCTCTCTAGAGAGTATTCAGGGTCTCTATGCCCCTCCTGTGCTTTTCTTGGAAGGAAGGAGTGTCTCTACCCCCTCCAAATGAGGGCACAGAGGCCACAGAGCTCTTAAGCCTCTCAAGAGCTCCCCTACTCAAAACCAAGAAAAGACGATTCATTTCCTCCAATTCATCTCATGCCCAGGGTGATCTGGAAAATCAGAATGGATGTGGCGTCAGTCATTCAGATTTCTCCTTACCTGCCCAAGAGGGTGTGGTTTGAGGACATGGCCAGTCTCTCTGTTCAGGATCCAATCCGCCTTCCTTTCCGATCTGTTGCTCCAGAGTCAGCTGTGGCACAAGAATGTGGAGAAACTTGCTTTTATGGCATGGCTGTTGAAGCCAACATCCTGAAGCATTAAGGATTTTCTGCGGAGGTCAGATCTACCAGAAGACAGGCCCAGAAGACTGTCTTTCAATTCATACCATACGGTACAGTCAGTTTTTCATAAGTGGCGTGCAGGGAAGAATGCGTCTCCCCCAGGCCTTTGAACTTCCCTTGTTGCTGTCTTTCCTCCAAGATGGTGTGACAAAGGAACAAATTACTCAGCTTGAGCTCTCATAAAGGTTTAGATCTCTGTGTATTATCATCATTCTAGATGGTAAGGTTTTCCTTCAAGGGGTGGGCTCATGCCTTCCCTTCCTTCAAAAATCCCATTCCCCAGTGGGGAGCCTCTTGCTTCAATCTCTTTGAACCAACTGATGCTCAAGATGGTTTTCCTTTTGAAAGCAGTTGCAGTGCAGCAAATTGCTGAGTTACAATCTCTGTCTTGTAAGCCTCCCTTCCTGGTGTTTCATCAGAATAAGGCAGTAATTTACACCTCTAAGGAGTTTCTTCCCAAGATGGTCTCCGAGTTCCACATAAATCAGGAGATTGTTGTACACTCCTTTTGTCCTACCCCTAAATCTGATGAGAGGGATCTCTATTTATTGGGTGTAGTGCATTGCCTTAACTTTTACATGAACCATACTAAATTTTCGCAAGGCTGACTCTGTCATCCCTGAGGGTCCCAGAGCTGGTCAAGCTGCCTCCAAAGTCACCATTGCCTCTTGGATCAAGGTTACCATACGCCAGGCATATGAGATTTGGAAGAAACCTGTTCCCTCTAAGATCACAGAGCACTCCACCAGGTCTGTGAATGCTTCTTGGTCCTACAAGAACAAGGCCTCGGCTGAACAGCTGTGCAAGACAGCGACTTGGTCATCCTTGCATACTTTCACCAAACACTACAGTGTCAACATCTTGCACTCAGCTGAGACCAGCTTTGGGCGGGAAGGTTTATGTGTGAAGTCATTTCTCCTTTCCCGCCACTGGGAGCATAGAGTTGGTACATTCCCATGGTATCTGTGTTCCATATTGGATGTAAGAGAAAATAATTTAAGAGGTAAAATCCAGTTTTCCCTTTAGTTCACATGGAACACAGGTCTCCCACCCAGAGAAAGGGACCTTCAGGGTACTGTTTTCCTGGGTAGAGAAGTCCTCTTAGAGTCTCTAAAGAGATTTTCTTCAGCTCTTTCCCACTTCTCGTTGTGTGGCTTCGGTCACTTGAATTCTGGGACTTAGTGGCAGGGGAGGAGGGAGTCTCCACCTCAAAGATTTTGTCTGTTGGTTGTGATGTGCCCTACCCTCCAGGAAGAGTGACTCAACCCCATTGTACCTGTGTTCCATATGGACTAAAGAGAAAATGGTTTAACAGGTAAAAACACTAAAATCCTATTTTAATAACTGTACTCCTTTGTATACTTTGTATTTTTGGAAAGGCAAAAAAAAAAAAAAAAATTAAAAAAAAAAATGTATGTATCTTTATTTATATAGCGCCATGTACACAGGGCTTTACAGAAGTTGTAACAATTTGATACAAAAATACAGAACTGGGTTAACAGCATCAGGCTAAAGTGTGATCATAGCATTATTTGAGGGGAAAGGGCATCAAAAGGAATCATACACTGGGAAAGGGACCCTGCACCAAAGGAGCTTACAATCTAATTAGAAATTATGATAACATTCAGAGACAGTAGGAGGGGGATCATAAGTGCAATATTTCAGAAAATCCACAGCAAATATCTATAGACAGAGGTCCCAGTCCTAAATACTCCTGGTCAAACTTAACTCCTTAAAGGATTCCTAGGTAAAACCTGGAGGACTGCAACTCTTACATGTTTGTAACTGTTCTCCATTTGACAATCTGCTGAAAACTCAAGGTTACACATGCTTATTTTAATTTATCATCATCTGCATGGGGGGAATATGCAGTTAAGTGTCCTTTATGGCAGTGATGAGAGAGCCCATTCTGGACAAAGGAGCGAGAAAATATTGTTGAGAAGCTTCAAGACCAGAGCAGGACAGCATGCATTTTTTTTTTTTTTTTTTTTTTTTTTTGGGGGGGGGGGGGGAACGATTAAAAGGTTGGACTAAAATCCAGTGAACCAATCATTAGAAGGAACATGCACCAAAACCTGCATATCTACCAGAGAAGAGACAATGTCTAAAAAACAGATAATTTTGCATGTGATTGCAAGAAACTCTGCACATGAAAAAAAGAACGGAGAATGAGAGACAAGATGAGGGCCACAGAACAAGATGAACTCAAAGTACTAGAAAACTCCCTTGGAAGACCAATCTGATATGAGAAGCAACATATATATCTTTAGAAGAACGAGTGCCTTCACCCTCCCTACCTACGTAATATAAAAGTGAAACTGGTTTGCGGTCAGGGGTGTGGCTGGAAAGAGTTGATTGGTTGTGGAGGACCAACCACTGCTGCCACAATGTTTAATAAAAACACACTCAATAAGGTTTGCCGCACGGGCAAAGTCATGCCACACCCCTGCTAGTGTATATGTATATATATTATAAATATACACACATTTTATTTTGCATTGCTGCAAGAAAATGGCAAAACAGTAACCCTTTGAGTGCCAGAGAAGTAGCAAACACATTGCAACGCAACCTCTCTGTCACACAACAAATTAACCAGACCATACTAGAAACCTGAAATTTGGCAAAGTCAAAGTTGAAACTAGCCCAGTCCTTAACCCTTTGAGCAATGCGTTCCTTACCCCTCTGGCACTCAAAGGGTTAAGGTGTTAATTTAAAATCATGAATATCCCTTTTTATAGACCTCTTTACTAGATAGGAGATAAAAAAAATGTTGCACCAGAGTGGAGTGCAAAGCACTCAAAAGGTTAACAGCAGCATTCAAAAGTATTCATTTCCCTGTCAATTTTCTTTAAACTATACTTCGGTTCATTTCTGGGCTACAAAAGCCCACACACCTCCTGTCAGAGTCTTTTGTAAAGACTATGAGAAGTGCAAGAATAATTATAGGTTCTTTTAGAAGATACGCACATCGTCATACACCATCTATAATCACCCCTTAGGCAATTCAAGCAAAAAATACTGCGGAGCTACTAAATTGCTGTACATGAAACTAGCTCTTAAAATAAACTTTAAATTTAACATTGGTAACAAATTCTAATAAATTTCTGTGACAAATCAGCTTCTTTTTTTACCGCTTCCTGTGTGTGTGGGGGGGTAACCATATACAGAAGAAGGCCTTGCCAATGCAGCAGATATTTGCTTAATTACAAATTTCATTTAATAGTTATTAGGACTCTAAGACAGACCACATTGGAGTGGGCAATATGACGCCCCCCAGTTACAGCTAGATTACAACTCCCATCATCCTCCTACAGTCACTGGTTGGCAGGGGATCATGGGAGTCATAGTCTGGCAATAGCTGGAGGGCCTCACATTGCCCAACCATGACAGACAGCAATGTCTTTTGTTTTTGTTTGCTTTTTGGGACACCAAAATGTTTTTTTACATGTGGCATATTGGAAAGATGGTGTTCTACAGTATACTATAGCGTGACAGGATGCTTGGCAATAAATGGAAGTCAAAGTGGATCAGCCACCTCAAATCAAAGTTTACATATTCGACAACTTCATTCAAAATTGCCTCTGTGCTCTATTAGACAAAATACCAGCAAAAGTACAATTCAGGAGACACCGATGCTTTTCTTTTTGAAAAAGGTTAAAATGAAAGTGTTTTGGTGTAACACAGCTTAATTAGCATATGCAACAGCTTCAACTGCATACATTTGCATACAGTGCCACACAGAAATAAAAGTATTCCATCTTCCAGACTACATATCTGCTGGCCTTTTGCCCAACCGAATCCTTAGGAAGCCTCCAATTCTTTTTTCAGATACACAAACCCAAATTCAAGACTACAGGTCCACTCCAACTTCCTGTTGCTAGAATGCTTCGATTGTTTTTTGAAAATCTTTGAAAATGGCACTTTATAATGAGTGGTAATCTGGTAACTTTTCAATTACTTTTTTTTTTCCCCCTCTCCCTCTTTCTTTTTTTGGGGCCACCTCCAGCGTTCAGTCATGATCAATGCAACCCTTACTGCACAAGCAGTTACATAATTAAACATGGCCTGCCGAGAACCATCATCAGTGAGGTAACTATTTTGTGCAGAGCATGTACATTTATTATGTAATAAAATGCAAGGCATCTTGGTAGCCTAGTCAGGGATTGTATATAATAGTCCATATAATCTAATGTGTCTGTAAACATTCTTGCCTGTAACACCTTAGAAGCTAATCTGTTGAATACGTCGCTAGATTTCAAGAGGATAAGATCCCAATTTAAAACCAATGGAAATTTTAGGAATAGTTATTTTTATACTATGTTGTGGATGGTTTGCACCATATCTTCTTTTGGGATGTATGGCAGATAAAATCAGACAGTACATAATTTATCTGCTAGTTGTTTCCATATGCACCCTGGCAAGAGCTGGGATAGAAAACCTGCAGCCAACTAGCTGTTGGATTACATTTCCCATCATCCTCCCACCTGAGAATGATGTGACTTATAGTCCAACAGCTGAAGAGCCACACGTTGTCCCCCTCTTGGCTAGTCTTTCATATTTAAAAAAAATAATTTAAAAAGCTTAATAAAAATAATACAAACATTCTTGTGTTACTTACTGCAGCGCTTTTCCCTGGAAAGTTGAAAAAGGCATCAGGGCCATACTTATGAGGCGTGTGCTTTAACACGGACAATAACTTCACTGCATGTGGAGGCTATAGGGAAGGAGAAAAAAAAAATACAAAAAATTAAGTTTTAACATGGAAATACAGCTACATCAAAACATTAAAAACCAAAGTCTCCTGTATAAAGGCAAAGAAAGGAAGTATTTGTATTAGCTAATATTCCTGCACATTTCTTGCAAGGATTAAAAAAAAAAAATAAATAAAATAAATAGGCTGCATTTTACACATGCACAGAAAGGTTTTATTCAGTTGCTATTTACCCCTTTATGCACCTGTAGCGTACGTAAAGTTATATTGCCTACAGAGAGAGTGCGAGTGCAGAGAGAGTGCGAGTGCAGGAAGAATGCACGCAAGAGCGAGTGTACGATAAAATTATTATAGAGCATTTTCATATACTTACCATTAAAGACATAGTAATGGTTAGGTATCTTCTACATACTTTTGTATAACGATGTATAGCTCTGTAACTGTCCATTACACATTGCAGTTTTCGTTTTATTCTATACTGAAGTCTCCCCCTACCACCCCTTTTCTATATAGCACAAATCAGCCCCTTAAGAGAAGCAAGCTGGTCCGAATGGATCACAACAAGGGACAATCTTCTGTCAGCATAAGGAAAAAACTGTCCTCCTTTGTCAAGGGGGGCAGGGTTTGCCTTATACTGATAAATAGACAATTGTCCCTCGTCGTGATCTGTCCAGTCCGCTGACCGGATTCCAGATCTGATGATGCGTACATATGGAAAATGGGAGGGAGGGGGGGGGGCGCTATTATGGAATAATACGAACACAGCAAATATTTTGGGCAGTTACAAAGCTACAAGTTATAAAAACATATGTGGAGGTATCTTACCTGTTACTATCCCTTTAAATCCTTTTCTCTTAGCGCATGTTGAGCGGAGAAACCATAGTAGAATTTCCTCCTCCAGAGGGCAGAGTACTTCAAAAACCAGCAGGGCCTTTGAGGAGGAGACTGTCCTCTTCCCTCCCAGCTTTACCCTGCCCTCCCACCCCTGCCCTTCAGTTTCAACATACAACAAAGTAGTATAAAGAAACAAAAAGAGAGAGGGAAGAAGGACCCCAAAAGGACCCCTCTGCCAAAGACTTAGAACATGTTTTTTTCCTCCAGGCTGGAGTCCAGTGTGCCACATAGACTAAGAAAAGGATTTAATGGAAAGTTTACTAAAATCCTCTCTTTTGGAACACAGGAAGCATAGGTATATACTAAAGCATCCAACAAGATTCCTGTGAGAGATGGGAGGAGAGAAAAAAAAAAAAAAAAAAAAAAACTGATACCATACAAACCTCAGATATCAGTAGATACCAAACTTGCATGCCAAGCAACTGAAGGAGAACAAGAACCAACAGGGTTTGGAACTCCACATAAAGAAAGAGGAAAAAGGTCCTTAAAAACAGTCTGAAGGACCTTCCAGCTAAAAGCTAGCCTAGGATATTGAAACAATAGTGTTTTGTAAAGGTGTGCAGAGAGGACCAGGTCGCCTGCTTACAGAGCTACTTAGCAGATGCCTAATTCTTATAGACCCAAGAGGTGCATGCAATATCTGGTGGAGTGACCCATGATTCTGAAAGAAACATATTTCTTTCAGATTGCATGCACCTGACACAGCCTGGCCCATTCAGGGGCCCTCAGGAAACATGGCACTTAAGACAATATACCATGCCCAGCAGAAGAACAGAGACAGACCAGGACTCTGAAAGTCACACTGAGGTGGGGTTGTCAGCATTAGGCTTCTGTGTAGACTTCTTGTTCAGCCTAGCCTGTTTGGGCTTTGGCATGGGAGGGGGGGCTGCAAGGCCCAAGGAGTTTGTACCCTAGACATCCCTAACTGGCGGGGGGGGGGTAATTAAAACCATGCATCTACTTCGTACAAAAGGCATGTTTAGTGTAATATGAGACAAAAGCGTGATCTTGCTTACCTTAGGGTCACAAATTACCTTGCCTGGGTCAGGCTCAAAAAGTGGTCTCCCTACAAATGGAAGTGTCACCTTATTGGGACACTTGTCATCTGACCAAATCCTAAGCCACAAGGTGCAACACCTGGCTACTGAAAGGGTTGAGGGCTTTCCAGAAAATCTAGGGGTATCGAACACCATCTCAGTGAGATATGCATTGGCCTCCACAATACTGGCCAGCATAACAAGCATTTCCACTTTGAAAACATCCCCACAAATGTCACCTGGAAGCTTTTCGCCCCAGAAAGCCATGATCCTAGTGAACAAAACTGTAGTGAAAATGGGCCAAAAAAGTGAAATTTACTCACCGATATTTGTATTTCCTCTGTGTCCTTCCACGGCATAGAGTGGGGCTTTGGCTCCACCTTCCAGCTGGGTAGGACCAATGGATTTCTTTAAAATCCGTTCGCCACCTCTCCTCTACAGTTATACATTTGTCCAAGCTGAAAGATACAAGAGGTTAGAGATAGCCAACAATAATACATCTTTAACCGTTTTAGATCATGTATATTGTGGAACAGATACAGATACCGTAATAACCTAGGGAGGGTTGCCGTGGAAGGAAACAGAGGAAATACAAATATCTGTGAGTAAATTTCACTTTTCCTCTGTGTCCTATCCCCGGCATAGAGTGGGGACTTACCAGAGCAGTACACATATAGGTCTGGGTAACATAAGTTCAGATCTAGATAGCTGCTTCCAGCACCTTCCGTCCGAACTTGGCATCTGCTGATGCTTGTAGGTCCAGTCTGTAATGTTTTATGAACGTTGAGACTGAAGACCAGGTTGCTGCTTTGCATATGTCTTCTGGAGACGCTGAAGCTTTAAGGGCCCAGCAGGTTGACATAGCTCTAGTAGAGTGCGCTTTCAGACCCTGAGGCGGGTCCTAATTCGCACTTTCATTTGCTATAGCAATACAGTCACGTATCCACCTGGCAATAGAAGGCTTCAAGGCTGCCGTCCCTTTGATTTTTCCTCCAAAGTGGACCAGGAGATAGTCAGATTTATGGAAGTCCTCTGTTCTGGAAAGACAGACCTGCAAACACCTGACTAAGTCCAGGTTGTGTAGTTTCTTTTCCAGTTCATGCACCGGATCCGGGCAAAGAGAAGGGAGCACAATATCCTGACTGAGGTGAAATTGAGAAATCACTTTCGAATGAAATGAGGGTTTTGGAAGTAGTACCACTTTATCTTGATGAAAAGTGAGGAAGGGAGGTTTTGCAACTAGTGCTTGTTGTTCACAAACTCTCCTTGCTGATGTGATTGCAATGAGAAATGTAGTTTTTAGTGTCAGAAATTTTAATGGTACCTGTTGGAGAGGTTCAAAATAAGGGTGAGAGGCCAATTGTTGTAACACTAAGTTGAGGTCCCATGGAGGTATAGTATCTCTAATAGTTGGTTTTATCTTAGAGATGGATGTGATGTAGCATCTGATAAGATAATTATCTGCGAAGGGTGTGGCCAGAATAGAAGACAAGGCTGATAGCTGTACCTTTAATGATGCTGGCTTCAATCCCTTTTGGAACCCCCTCCTGCAGAAAATCCAGAATCTTTGCAGGAGATATGGAGGAACGGTCTAGATTATTAGAAGAGCACCATTTGTGAAAAATGGACCATACTCTATAGTATATTTTAGTGGATGTAGCCTTACAACCTTTTAGTATAGTGTCAATTACTGGATCTGAGATGTCCTGTAACCTTAACGATTGCCGCTCAGCCTCCAGGCCATGAGCCTGAGGAAGGCCGGGTCTGGATGTTGTAAAGGACCTTGAAGTAAAAGGTCCAGTGTCACTGGGAGCTGCAAAGGAGGTCTGAGTGACATTTGAAGAAAATCCGGAAACCTAGGTTTTCTTGGCCAGAATGGGGCAATTAGTATGACTTCCGCCTTGTCTTGCCTTATTTTCCTGATGACATCCGACAGCAGGGGAAGAGGAGGGAACAGGTAGGCCAGGTTGAATTGTCATGGAATTTTTAAGGCATCTTGTCCGAGGGCTCGAGGTTCCTGCCATCTGGACAGATACTGGACGCATTTTCTGTTGTTTTTTTGTGGCCATGAGGTCTATTTCTGGAAGACCCAGGTTGGATATGATGGACTGGAATACCTTTGGATTTAATTCCCATTCAGATTTCGGCTGATGTAGTCTGCTTGTGTATTCATTCGACCTGATAGAAATGAGGCTGTGAGCGTCAGTAAGTGTTTCTCCGCCCATAGGAGGATTTTGAGTACCAAACTGTACAGTTGGTTGCTGCGAGTTCCCCCTTGATTTAGGATGTATAGGACTGCTGTAGAGTTGTCTGATCTGATCAGGACATGCAGGTTCTGAAGTTCGCGACTGAAGTGCTGTAATGTCTTCCAGACTGCTAGAAGTTCTAACATATTGATGTGGAGCTTGCTTTCTTGGGGACTCCATGTGCCTTGAATGGTCTTGTTCTGCCATATTCCTCCCCAGCCGCTCCTACTGGCATCTGTGTGAAGAATCTGCCATTGTGGGTCCGCCAGATTCCTTCCTTTTGAGAGGTGTGTGCTCTTCGTCCACCAATTTATTTCCAATCGGATTTGTTTTGATACTGGAATCAGTTGCCGGAAATTGAGAGATTGTTTTTTGTAATATTTTAGATAGTGTAGCTGTGTTTTGCGGGCATGAATCCTTGCCCATGGGATGACCTGATATGTGGATGCTAGGTGTCCCAGGAGTCTTGAAAATAGGATTTTAGTCTTACCTGTTAAATCCTTTTCACTTAGTCCATACAGGTCACTGGTACCATGGGATGTGTAGTCCCCTTTAATAGGCAGGAACAATTATGCAAATAATTTGCAAGGGGCGGAGCCTCCCCTCTTACTTAAGCCACCTTCTGGCCAGAGCCACCCATATTGATTTGAGACCCTAAACTGACCCCAGGTAAGCAAAAAGAAAGACTCCTGTGAGCATGCCCGAACGGTCTCCCACTGAATGCCACAGGAGAGCCAAGACTGGTCCCTTGACAGGGTGGGAGACCAGTGACCTGTATGGACTAAGTGAAAAGGATTTAACAGGTAAGACTAAAATCCTATTTTCACTGTCGTCCAATACAGGTCACTGGTACCATGGGATGTACAAACATTGAGCTGATCCAGAGGCGGGAAGTAAGGCAAGGACCAGGCGCAAGGCCCAAGTCACTAGAACTGTTAACCAGTTGATAACATAGCCCAAACTGTAAGTGTCAACGGACACCAACCAAGGGAACAATCCCTGAACTTAACACAGCACACGGAACACGAGCCAACCGGGCTCAACAGTAAGGAAGCACTAAGGATCACAGAGCGGAAGACCTACACAGGCAAGACTGCCTCCAGGACCTTCCTTCCAAAGCTGGCATCAGCCGATGCCAGTACATCAACTCGGTAGTGCTTAGAAAAAGTGTGCACAGAGGACCAAGTGGCCGCTCTGCACAGTTGATCAGCAGAAGCTTGATTCTTGTAGGCCCAAGAGGCCCCAATAGATCTGGTGGAATGGGCAGTCACCCGAAAGGGAACATGCTTATTCCTCAACTTGTAGGCTTCACGGATAGTAGCCTTAATCCAAGAGGCAATGGTAACTTTGGAAGCCGGTCTCCCTGCCCTAGGCCCCTCAGGAATGACGAATAGAGCGTCAGACTTCCTGATAGACTCGGTGCGATGAACATAAAACTTGAGGCAACGCACCACATCCAACAGATGGAGATCTCTTTCCTTGTCAGATGAAGGATTAGGGCAGAAAGAGGGAACCACAATCTCCTGATTGATGTGAAACTCGGACACAACCTTGGGTAAGAATTCCTTGGTAGTGCGAAGCACAGCCTTATCCTTGTGGAACACCAGGTAAGGAGGTTTACAAGACAATGCCTGTAACTCTGCCACCCGGCGTACTGACACAATAGCCAAAAGGAAGGCCATCTTCCAAGTCACAAGACGTAATGGAATGGAAGCCAAGGATTCAAACGGTGGTTGCTGAAGAACACCCAGCACCAAATTGAGATCCCACTGGGGAGCAGGACTCTTGAAGGCAGGTCGAACATGAGTCACACCTTGGAAGAAGACTTTCACATCAGGAAGGATGGCAATCCGTTCCTGGAAAAACACAGACAAGGCAGAGGTCTGAACTTTGAGGGAACTCAGACTGAGCCCCTTGTCCACACCGTCCTGCAAGAAGGCCAGGACAGTGGGAAGATGGAAGTCAAGAGACAACTGCTTGACAGAGCACCATGTCACGAAAGTTGACCAAATGCGATGATAGATCTTGGAAGACACAGGCTTACGAGCACTGAGCATCGTCGACACCACAGAAGGAGAAAAGCCTTTCTGAGCTAGAATCGAGGATTCAACCGCCATGCCATCAAACGGAGAGAGTGAACATCCTCTTTCCACAGATACCCCTGAAGAAGCAGGTCCGGACGGGCTGGAAGTGGGATTGGATCCTTCACTGACATGGCCATCAATTCCGGAAACCAGGACTGGCGAGGCCAGTTCGGAGCAATCAGGATGACAGGACAACGTTCTCTCTTCAACTTCTGAATAACTCTGATCAATAGAGGAAGAGGGGGGGGGATGTAAGCCAGGGAGAAGTCCCAAGGGATCGACAAGGCATCCACCGCTAGAGCAAGGGAGTCCCTCAGACGGGAGCAAAACACCGGAACCTTCCTGTTGTGTCTGGTAGCCATCAGATCCACCACTGGCATCCCCCACCGTTGAGTGAGCATGTGAAACACCTCTGGGTGAAGAGCCCATTCTCCGCTGTCGACGGTGTGACGACTGAGGAAGTCTGCCATGACGTTGTCCACGCCTGGAATGTGAACTGCAGAGATGACAGGCACGTGATCTTCTGCCCAAGACAAAATATCCTTGACTTCCCACCAGGCGGAACCGCTTCTTGTGCCGCCTTGTCTGTTGATGTAAGCCACCGCCGTGGCGTTGTCGGACTCTACTCTGACTGGAAGACCGGTCAATTGAGACTCCCAGTGCCTCAGGGCCAGCCGGACAGCTCGAAGTTCCAGAACATTGATGGAGAGCATGGATTCCTCCAGACCCCATTTCCCCTGAGCACTGAAGCGACCCCAGACTGCACCCCAGCCCCGAAGGCTGGCATCCGTTGTGACTGTGGTCCAATGAGGAACTAGAAAGGATTTCCCTTTCAAGAGATGAGAGAGATCTAACCACCAGTGCAGACTCGACTCGACATGAGGAGGAAGAGAAACAGACAGATGTTGATGATCTGGATGATTCCTGCACGTCTGGATCACAAATCTCTGAAGATCCCTGGAGTGGGCCATGGCAAATGGTACTGCTTCGATTGTGGAAATGAACTTCCCCACTAAGGACGACAACTTCGGAACTGGAATTTCGTCCATGTCCAGAATCCCAGCCACTCTGACGGCTATCTGGTGAGCCACGTCCTCTGGAAGAAACACCATGCATTGGCGAGTGTCGAACAGGAGACCCAGGAACAGAAGCCTCTGAGAAGGAATCAAGTCCGACTTGTCCAGATTCAGGATCCATCCGTGACGGTTCAGGGTGTGCATGCACCTCTGCAACTACTGGTGGAGAAGCTCCGCTGAGGAGGCCTTCAGTAGGAGATCGTCCATGTAGGGTGTCACTCTGATCCCATCCTGATGGAGCACCGCTATCAAGGAGCCCAGCACCCACTGGAAGACTTGAGGAGCTGTAGACAGTCCAAAGGGGAGCGCTGTAAATTGAAAGTGTCCCCTGTGGCAGGCAATCCTGAGATACTTCCTGCTCTCTGGATGAATAGGGATGTGAAGATAAGCATCCTGAAGGTCCAGGGAGGCAAGAAACTCCCCTGGAGACATTGCTGCAATCACAGAGCGCAGGGACTCCTGGCGGAAGTGGGAAGTCACCACATAGGCATTGAGATCTTTGAGATCCAAGATGGGACGGGCTCCTCCGTCCTTTTTGGCTACCACAAACAGGTTGGAATAAAATCCTGAACCTGTGTCCCCCTGCGGAACCGCCTCCAGGACCTCTTTGTCCAAGAGATCCTGAATAGTGTCGTCGAACAGACGCCTTTTTGAGGGTTCCTGAGAAGGACGAGTAAAATGGAACCGAAAAGGAGGAAGGGAAGAGAAAGGGATCCTGTATCCCTCTGACACCACCTGAAGAACCCATGGGTCCGCCACTGACTCCTCCCAAGTCCGGCGAAAGATGCGGAGACGACCGCCTACAGCCGGATGCGGACCCGGGTTCGGCGAGTCATGCCGAAGCAGTCTTGGAGGTCTTGGCCTTGGAGGCAACTTTGGGCCTCCAGGACTGTTTGGGCTTGGAGGAGGAGCGCGTAGTGGGAGGACCCGTTTGGGCCGAGGAGCGTGTCTCAGTCTGAAAGGAACGAAAGGACCGATTGCGTTTGGCTGGAAACTTTTTCTTAAAGACTGAGGGTAGAAGAGTACTTTTACCGCCAGTAGCCTCACTGATCATTTCTTTGAGCTCAGAGCCAAAGAGCAAATTCCCCTGAAAGGGCAAGGAAAGCAAGGCTTTCTTAGAGGCTGTATCAGCAGACCAAATTTTCAGCCAAAGAGCGCGTCTAGCCACCACAGAAGAAGTGGAGGCCCTCGCCATCATGCGCACAGCATCAAAAGCAGCATCAGCAACATAGTTCTGAGCTTCAGTGATATTAGCAAGAAGCTGCAACTGTTCAGATACAGGCGCATCCTGGCGAACCGCTTCAGTCAGTCGTTCAGTCCAGGCTGCAATAGCCCTATTAACCCATGCCACAGCAAAGGTGGGGCGCATGGCAGTGCCAATAGAGGCAAAAATAGATTTAAGAGAGAGCTCTAATTTCTTATCCGTCCAGTCCTGCAAGGCAGAGGCATCTGAGACAGCCAAAGCAGTAGATTTGGATAGTCTAGACACAGAAGCATCCACCTTGGGAGGATGAACCCATTTTGCCAGCTCCGCGTCGGGAAAAGGGTAAAGTTTGGCAAACTTTTTGGAGACAGAGGAAGATCTATCAGGATACTTCCATGCCTCAGAAACCAGACGGGCAAGAGTAGGGTTAGTTGGAAAACAAACAACAGGTTTAGATGGCTTTTTCTGAAAAACATCAGTAGGATCATAAGTGGATTCCTGAGTCAGAGGAAGGTTGAGCGTATTCAGAACCGCTCTGATCAGACCCTCAGCCGAAACTTCAGGGTCACACTCATAGGGGTCCCCAATGGACCTGTTAGATTCAATAACAGTACGTTCCTCAGCATCAGAATCCTGTAAAAGTTCTTCTTCAGAAGAATCAGTGATATCAGGAGCTCCCTGTGGCTTAGGCAGGGAGGTCCTGATAGTAGAGGGGGTCTGCCAGACCTGGAGAGCCCCCTGTACCTGAGAGGGAAAGAGTTGAAGCGTGGATCTGAGATCCCTAGTGGCAGCTTTAAACTCCCTCACCCAAGATGGCTCAATAGCGTGGCTGGGAAGCCCAGGGTTGCTATCTTTATCAGTACAATTAGGGCATAGATCCCCCACATTATCGCAATCCAGCCCAATGTGGCAAGAGGAGCAAAACGCCATGGGGGTAGAAGACCCCCCAGCCTCCTTAGTCTTGGGTCTAGCCCCTAGCTCCAGTGAAGTAGACATGCTCACAGCGTCAATATACCCCACAAAAAACACTATCACCCAGAAAAGTGTTAAAGATTAAAGTTTCACCCCAGAAAAGGTCTAAAAACGGACTTATCTGGCCAGCGAAGGGTTAATCTGGTGAGGAGAGAGAAGGCTCGGTCCCTGCGTAGTGTACTCGCCTTGGAAAAGTACCACAAAATGGCGGCCGTCATGACAGCCAATCAGAAACAAGCGCGAGCTAAGCGCTCATGGGAAATGTAGTTTTCCCTATGCAAGTACCCCAAACAGTGCCCGAAGCCCCCCTGAGCCCCCTACAGTAATAAAACACCAACCGGATGATAGAGCAGGAGCCTAGCATTAAAATGAGCCTACTCTGAAGTTGCTGTGACAAGCGGTTTCAGAGATATGTCCCAAACTGTGAATTCCCATAGAGAGTAAAGGAGCTCTGCTGCTGAGCGGGAAAAAGCCGCGCTTAAAGGCGCGGAACACCATTTTTAATAAAGTTTAGTAAAACATTAAAAAGTGCCCAAACAAGCATGAAATACATGAGAAACATAAATAAATGAATACCCAATGCTCCAAAACTCAGAGAATAACACAGAAATTGCATAAATAGTGATAATGCAATAAAAACACCCTATGAGTGCTGGAGTGTATTAAAACTCCCAAATACAAGCCCATCAAAGGGACACTGTGGGGACAAGTGGACCTTCAGCACTCAATGGGTGACTCACCTTTCTCGCAGACTTCTGTCTTCAGGTGACCATGATAGGGAGGGAAAGAACCAGAGGTAATTTCCCCAACAGGGGAGCTGCTTAACACAAGCTGTCCCCTCTTCAGGTATAGGTCCACAGAAATCCCTGGAAGCTGCACCAGCCACTTTGAAGAGGGCAATTCACAGCCATGGTCACCCTCCTAATGGTGGTATTCCATATTTGAATAAAAAATAATAAAACTCTAAGAAGCATAGCTGTTCTCTGCCTGGTGTGCAAGCACACCAGGAACAAATCAATATGGGTGGCTCTGGCCAGAAGGTGGCTTAAGTAAGAGGGGAGGCTCCGCCCCTTGCAAATTATTTGCATAATTGTTCCTGCCTATTAAAGGGGACTACACATCCCATGGTACCAGTGACCTGTATTGGACGACAGTGAAAAGGCTTTCGCCGTTTGTTGTTGTTTGTGAAGAAACTGAAGCACATGGTTGATGACTCTTTGTTGTAGGTCCACTGACAGGAACGCCTGTCCCAGTTGAGTGTTGAACTGAATTCCCAGAAATACTAGGCACTGAGAGGGCGACAGAGCTCTTGTTGTAGTTTATAATCCAGCCTAGTTTTTGAAGTTGGGATATGCATGTTTTTGTGCTGTTTAAAGCCTTTTGGAATGACTATTCTATTATCAGTATGTCGTCCAGGTATGGTAGAATTCTGAGCAGGTGTTGTTGTCTGAGGAATGCCATGACATTCAACATGATCTTTGTAAAGACCCGGGGAGCTGGGGCGAGTCCAAACGGTAACGCTCTGTACTGGAAGTGCATGCCGAAGATGTGAAATCTTAGGTACTTGCTATGTTGTTGCTGAATTGGTACATGATAGTATGAATCTTTCAGGTCTATTTGCATTAGATATGCTTCTGGTTGAATCAGTTTGAGTGTAGATGCAACTGTCTCCATCTTGAAGTGGTGTTGTTGTAGAAATGCATTGAGGTCTTTCAAGTCCAAGATGAGACGAAGTTCCCCTGTAGGCTTGATATCATAGAAAAGAGTTGAATAAAAGCCCCTGAATCTTTGATGATGAGGGACTTTTTCCATCACTCTGTTGTTCAGTAGGGACTGTAAGGCCTGTTTCATTTGCTGGGTTCTTGATTTCTGTCTTAATTTTGAAGTCTGAAATCGATGTGGAAGGGGGGCAGTCTTGAAATCCAGTAAGTAACCCCTTCTGAATAATTTCCCATACCCATTTGTCCGGATGGATGAGAGACCAGGCCAAATGGAATTTCTCCAGCCTGCCCCCTACTGGAGAAGGGGGGAAGGCTGGCTTCATTGGGTAAATTGTCCTCTTCGCTGGAAATCTCTGCGATTTCCAAGCCTTTGGGATATTTGAACTCCTCTTTTCCTTTGTTCATATCCTCTCCCTGGTCTGTAGCTGTGTGCTTCACAAAAGGACTGTCTGAATTGGGTGGATCCAACTGGAGATCTTCTCATCTTCTTATCTTGTGGCAGGAATTGACTTTTTTCCTCCTGAAGATCTTTTAATTATATCTTCAAATTGATCTCCAAACAACTTGGCTCCCATGAATGGAAGGGACACCAGCTTATTCTTAGACGAGGGGTCCGCTTCTCATGTTTTTATCCACATAGCGAGTCTGGCTGTAACTGAAAGAGATGATGATCTTGCCAATAGACGAATATTGTCAAGAGACACATCACAGGAATAGTTGATTGCATCCTTGATGATGGTTAGATCTTTTAGTATACGAGCATGTGAGACTGAAGATTCTATTTTTTCTTCCAGTTCTGTAAGCCAGATACATAAGGTTCTAAAGGTAGAGGCCATAGCTGTTGCTATTTTGAGATTTTGACCGATAGTGTATTAAAGAAACAAACAATTTGCCACTATCTGCTCTCTTCTCCATGGGATCCCTTAGCGTAGTTCCATCCTCAAGCAATATCGTTGTTCTCCTTGAGGTCTGAGCTATTGCTGCATCCACTTTTGGCGGCGTATACCAGTTGGCTGTGTCTTCTTCCGCAAACGGGTACATGCGGTGGAATTGCTTTGATATAGCACCTCTTTTTTCTGTTTGCTTCCACTCACTGTGTATGATGTCATGAATTGAGCTGTGGACGGGAAACTGAGGAGCTGACCTTTTATAACCTACAAAGGCTGCATCCATGACATTTAAATCCTTTAGAACGTCCGTCAGTCCCAGGGTCTCTCTCATGGTCTTCACCAAGTGATCCATTTTGTCCATGCTAAAGCTACCGGATTCCTCCACAAGCTCTCCTTCTTCCGCAGATGACGCTGCAGATTCAATGTCAATATATGTGTCGTCATAGTCGTCCTGAGTACCTGACGGACCTTCCTCTGGATCTGATGTTCTAGGGCGTTTTCTTACTGCCTCCTGCATAAATGCGAATGTGTCCTGCATGGACATCTTCATCCAGGACAAAAAATCCTGGAACTGGACTGGTACATTTCCTCCAGCAGCCTGCTGTAGACATGCATTACAGAGCTTAGCAGGATCATTGATAGGCAGTGTATTGTTACAACCAGCACAGACTCTCTCTTTTGACCCAGTTTTCTCCTCCTTGGCTGTTTCTGATGTTTTAGCTTTCTCAGCCTTGGTATCCTTGGACGCTGACATGATAGCAACTAACCTGTAGAAGTATCTATATAGACTGTACTACTGCTTAACACAGGCTTTATGTATATAGAATATAAAATATTCGCTTTTATAGAGACATACCTGTTGGATGTCCCCCTCTGCGCTGCTTTATCCTTGTGTGCACCGGATGTCTGCCTCCCAGCGTGCGTTCCACTGCTGGAGCGCTCCGTGACGCTCTTCCTGTTCCTGTATTGAAGAGGTGTGAGCGGGCGCGTGCGTGCGCTGACAAACCCGGCATTTCAACAAGTGATATGGGGAAGAAGTGGCTGATCGCCCAGCAATAGCCAGTTTCCATTCCCCTGATGCAGACCTTGCTCAGACATTGTGCAGAGCCCCAAAGGCTGTGAGTAATGTGTCCACGATTAGGCAGACACATTCGTGCAGTGTTTTCCCTTATGGCAGAGAGTGAGGCATAGCCTCCGTCCTCCAGCTGGGTAGGACCAAATAACTGTAGAGGAGAGGTGGCGAACGGATTTTAAAGAAATCAATTGGTCCTACTCAGCTGGAAGGCGGAGCCAAAGCCCCACTCTATGCCGGAGGTAGGACACAGAGGAAAAGGGCAGCCTTCAACAAGAATTCTAGGCGATCAGCCTGATCCTTTGAGGTGCCTTTGGCAGATGCCTCAGCCCCTGTGTTTTTAGCAAGGCAAGATATTGGGGGATCAATGACAGATGAAGAAACCCAATGTGACAGCCTCAGCAGAGAAGAGAGAGGCTGGAAATGCATTTATTAAGGAAGAGTCGCCCTATCTGTAAAATATCTAGAACAGCTCTTATAAGTGCCTCAGCAGAGGGGCAAGGCTCTCTCTCATACTCATACCCAAAGAACAAGTAAGAATTCATATCCTCCCCATTAGGGTCACCCGCCTCAGCAGCGGAGTATCTGACCAGCATGTATGATGGGGTGCCAGGAATGAAGGACCTCTTGAATAAAAGGAGAAAGAAGAAATTTAAGAAACTCTTATTCTGCAGTAGAGTGTTCCAGGGGCGTTGTAGGGGCCACAGTGCTAGAGTGACATAAGATGCCTGAATATTCTTGTGGAAGCCCAGTTTGCATTCCAAAAACGTAAAGATGAAATACCAGAAATAAAACTGAAATACATGTAAAAACCTAGTGAAATGCAATTAAATGAGAGTAGAATAAGCCTGATTAAAAGTTCACAGACAATCACAATCCAGTACAGAAAGCGTTTAAAAATAAACAAACTAAAAAAAAAAAAAAAACACACACTACTGAGGCAGCCACCTTCATAAATCTAGTATGAAGGAGAAAAGAGAAGAATTTAGTGCTTAACAGGCAATAAGGCCACTTTACAGGAGATGCCAAGTAATAGCAGGGACATAACAGTTAGGACCATAGCAGTCAAATGGTTAAATTACCAGTCCTCTTTCTTCTGACTCCCATTATTTATATACAGAACCTCAGAGAAGATATTAATGAGGTACAGACTTGTAATAACATCAAAATGGTCCAGAAATATTCCTGCAAACTAGGCAATCCAGCTCAAGGGAAGACAGTTAACTGGAGCCCGTCTAATGGGGGATTACACAGCTCTAAAGCCAAGCATAAAAATAAAGAGTCTAAAAACTAAGAACACTGCTTGTTTGCCCCTTTTGCAGAGGAAGGTCACTTGAAACTGGGGATTTAAAGTAAAGCTGGAAGCACCCTGCCCTCTGGAGGAGAGAATCTTTACCCCATGATTCCACATTGGATGTAAGAGAAAAAAATTTGCCTCATGTTCCATTAAAGAAGCAGTACGTTTTTTTTTTTCTCCTTCTCCTCCTCCTCTGAAAACCTAATGTTATAGGACTTTTCCTGCTAAGTAAAAATTAAGAAAATGTTACTCCAACAGTGGTCCGTTATTTTACTCACATTTTATAAAATATCACATTTTCAGGAAATGAGCAACAGTGTGATTACTTTCTGAAAGTACAATTTGATATGACTCAACAATTTCTTTCATATTCTGTGGAGAAATGTTTTTGTTACTCACCTCTCCTACAGAATGCAGCAGAATAATTCAGACCATCAGCAGAAAAAGCCTTACTAATTTAATGATATATATATTTTTTATTTATATATATTTATTATATGTGCATCATCTTCAGATGTTGTCGATCCACTGCAGGATGAAGGCCTCCTCGGCAAGCTTCAGACAATTACAGTCTTGTGCTTTTTTGTTGCCACAGTGTATATCTGGTCTTTGGTTTCCTTCTTGGGTTTTAGCATCGAGTGGAATCCATTCCAAAATTTGCTTGCGCCACGTACCGTCAGGTCTTATGCTATGTGACTGGTCCAGCTCCATTTTATTTGCTTTACGTTTTCAAAGAGCTCATAAACATTTGTTTGCTGATGAATCCAAGTACACATTTTTCGGTCTCTGTCTATTGTTCAGAATTCAACATTCCATATTTCTCTGCGTAACCTTAAGTTTCTGTGTGGCTTTAGCATTTCCAAATGCTTGCCATCCAAATTTTATTTGTCGCTCAATTTCCATCTCTTGACATTTCCTGTCAAAGGTAAACATACTTGTCTATCTTCTAGTGCTTGTCCACCTACTGTGATTTTCCTTGGTATGTTACACAAATGCATTTCCCACCTATTAAAAGTTTACTGCTCTTAACTGCAACCTATGATCTGACAGTCTGTTAAAGGGTATTCCCCTGCAGCACATTCCACATTTTTCAATGTAAACAGTCCCATATGGCACAATTATACCAATGCCATTCTTTTTTTTTTTTTTTTTTACATGCATTCTAACGTTGCTCTTCAGTCATCAGTGCTAACTGGGCCTTCCAGTTAAAAGGGAGAAAGCACTCTGCTTCTTGAAAAGCAAGTCTAATTGTTAATTATTCCTTCATATCTGGGAAAACAGGTTCTTCCTGAAAAGTCACTCCCTGCTCTATTTCATAAAACCATCTAGAAGAGGGGGAATTATATCCTTCATCTTCTTCTGTACTACTGCAAATCCCCAAGAGACAAACCTTGGGAAACACAAAGAATAATCACACCTTGATAAGGCCGTCATCTCCCTTATGAACTGAAGGAAACCATCTGCTCTTCTCCAACGTATAAGACCAATGGGGATATCTAAATATCCTTTACAAAGTGCTAACAAGATGTTTGTGAGGCAATTTGAAGACTTTCTGACTGATTGAGGTTGATGTGCTAATAAGCAGTGGAGCAATTCTGGGGTACACCAGGGGTACTATAGGAAACAAATGAACATCACATTTATCTAAAATGGATAAGTGATCATATATTTGTATACATAATGGGCATTGTTACTTTGCCAGCTGTTCAGTCTATTTAGCCTGATTATCTAGGTCAGGGCTTAAAATTGGAAGTCCTTTGCTACCTGAAAAATTACTCTCCACTGCAAGCCATAACATACCCACCAGGGCTGAATGTCTACTCGCCAGGGCTAAATTTTCACTCGCCGTTGGCTAGTGGTAAGTGGAAATTTTGAGCCCTGATCTAGGTGATTAATTTGAGGGTCTGTATATGACTCTACCAATCAGATATGGCTCCAATGTATACATAATGTAGAAGAGACTAACATGTAGACAAATTTGCTCCTTGAGTGGTTTTCTTAATAACAAAGAATTAATTATACTGAGATCTGACTCATTTTTTCTAATTTGCATAGTTTCTTTAGTGTGATTCTTTTCTCTGTCTTCCAATACAGGTTGCTTGTAACTTTGGGTAGGCGATCTGCCCCTTTAACTAGGCAGGAACAATTCTAGAATTGTATGCAGGGGATGAAGCCTACCTTCCCTCCTTGGCTGCAGCTAGCCAACCAGCTCCAGAAAGATTTGAGACACTAACTATTGACTAGATAATGGAAGGGAAAGAAGACTCCTGTGAGCATGACCCCGAAGGACCCCCACAGTCTGCCACAAGAGAGCCAAGCATGGTCCCTTGACAGGGTGGGAGACCAGTAACCTGTATGGACCAAGAGAAAAGGATTTAACAGGTAAGAATAAAATCCTCTTTCCTCTGTCGTCCAATACAGGTTACTGGTAACTTTGGGTTCTCCAACCACTGAGTTTTCCAGACACGAGAAGTAAAGCAAGGACCAGGCGCACGGCCCCCAATGTCACCAGAGCAGATATGAACCATCAGATCATGGTTGTGCACACCTTTTCAAAGCACTGCCGACCAACTGGCAGCCTTGCAAAACTGGTCAGAGGAGGCCTGATTCTTGTAAGCCCAAGAAGCCCCAATAGATCTTGCAGAATGAGCAGTGACCCAAAAGGGCACAGGCTTCTTCCTCAGCTCGTAAGCCTTAAGAATAGTGGACTTCATCCAAGAAGCAATAGTCACTTTGGATGCAGGTCTTCCTGCCCTGGGACCCTCAGGAAAGATGAACAGCACGTCAGATTGCTTGCTAGACTCAGCGCAATGTACACAGAACTTGAGACAACACAACACAAGTGGAGATCCCTCTCCTTGTCAGAGGTGGGGTCAGGGCAGAAAGAAGGCACCACAATCTCCTGATCGATGTGGAACTCAGAAACCACCTTCGGGAGAAACTCCTGAGAAGTACCGCCTTGTCCTTGTGAAACACCAAATAGGGTGGCTTACAGGACAGAGCATGTAACTCTGTGACACGGCGAATGGACACCAGGAGAAAGGCCATTTTCCATGTCAAGAGGCGCAGAGGAATAGTAGCCAAAGACTCAAATGGAAGGCGCTGAAGAACTCACAAAACCAAGTTAAGATCACACAGACGAGCAGGATTCTTGAAGGCTGGACGAGTATGAGCAACACCCTGGAAGAAAACCTTGATATCAGGAAGGATGGCAATGCACCGCTGAAAGAAAACAGAGTGAGCAGAAGACAGAACCTTAAGGGAACTTAAACGGAAGCCCTTATCCACACTGTCCTTCAAAAAGGCCAGGGCCATAGGCAGATCAAATTCCTGAGACAGGTCCTTGTCAGCAAACCAAGATAGAAAGGTTGACCAAACATGATGATAGATCTTGGAAGAAACAGGTTTGTGGGCACTGAGCACAGTATTAAGGATTCAACTTCCAAGCCGTCAGAGCTAGCTGATGAACATCCTCCTTCCACATGTAACCCTGTAGAAGAAGATCCAGATGGCAAGGGAGCCGAAATCGCTCCGCCAATGACAGATCCAGAAGCTCCAGAAACCAAGCTTGGCAAGGCCAGCACGGAGCAATCAGAATGACTGGACAGCGTTCCAGTTGCAATTTCTTAAACACCCTGTGCAACACTGGGAGGGAAGGAAAGATGTAGGCCAGAGGAAATAACCAAGGAATAGACATTGCATCCACTGCCAGGGATAGAGGGTCCCTCCACCGAGAGCATAACCTCAGAACCTTCCTGTTGTGTCTTGTCGCCATCAGGTTGATGTAAGGAAGACCCCACTTCTGAACAACGAGGTTGAACACCTCTGTGTGCAGCTCCCACTCTCCGCAGAGAGAGGAAGTCCGCCATGATGTTGTCTATGCCAGGAATGTGCTCTGCAGATATCACGGGAATGTGTTCTTCTGCGCAGGACAAAATAGCCCATGACCTCTAACCAAGAGGCGAGACTACTTCTTCCGCCATGCTTGTTGATGTAAGCCATGGCCCTGGCATTGTCGGACTGTGCCCGGACTGGACAGTCTTCCAGCTGAGATGTCCAATGACAAAGGGCATGAAATATCGCTTGGAGCTCGAACACGCTGATGGGAAGGAGAGATTCCTCCAGAAACCACAGACCCTGAGCACTCAGGCAACCCAGGACCGCTCCCCAGCCGGAAAGGCTTGTATCCGTCGTCACCATGGTCCAGAAGGATACCAGGAAGGACTCTGAGAGGTCGAGCCACCATGATAAATTCCGTTCCACATGAAGAGGGAGGGACACCGACATCTTCAGAAGGTCCGGCTAACCCCTGCACACCTGGATCACAAACATCCAGAGTTACCTGGTGTGCGCTATGGCAAATGGGACCGTTTCTATGGTGGAGATGAATTTTCCCACTAGAGAGGACAGCTTCTTGGCTGCAACTGGATCTTGAGCCAGAACCGCAGAAACCCTGTGGGCGATCTGGTGAGCTACCTCGTCCGTGAGAAACACCATGCTCTTCTGAATGTTGAAGAGAAAGCCCAGGAAGACCAGACGCTGGGATGGGACAAGAACTGACTTGTCCATGTTGATGATCCACCCGTGATGGGTGAGAACGTGAATGCATTGATGAACCTGCTGATGAAGTTCCACAGAGGGGGCTTTCAGAAGCAGGTCGTCCATGTATGGAGTAACTCTGATGCCATCCCGGTGGAGGATGGACACTAAGGCTCCCAGGACACTGTTGAAAACTTGAGGAGCTGTAGTCAGACCAAAGGAACAGCAGGTAAATCTGAGATACTGCCGGCTTTCTGGATGAATGGCAATGTGTAAATTCACATCATGAAGATCCAGAGATGCAAGGAATTCCCCCGGGGACATAGCAGCAATCAACATCCAGAGAGACTCCTGGTGATAATGGGTTCAGATCACAAAGGAATTGAGATCCTTCAAATCCAAAATGGGGCGACAACAGCCATCCTTTTTGGAGACCACAAAGAGGGTGGAGTAAAAACCCATACCTGTCCTGAACTGGAACTGGCTCTAGTACATCCTTGTCCAGAAGAGCCTGAATAGCACCATTGAACAGCTGGCATTTCACCACGCACCCTGAGACGTATGAGAAGGAAAGAGGCGAAAGGGAGGAAGAGAGATGAAAGGGACCCTGTACACTTCCTTCACCACCTGTAAAACCCACGGGTCCTCCACTGAATCCTCCCAGATGATGTGGTAGTGACGCAGACGATCACCCACAGCAGAGTAGGGACCTGGGTTCGGTGAGTCATGCCGAAGGAGACTTGGAAGCCTTGTAAGAGACGTTGGGCTTCCATTGCTGTTTGGACTTGGAGGAAGCATGCTGAGCTGTGGGAACCGACTGGTTCACCAGACGTATCTCAGTCTGAAAGGAACGAAAATACCAATTACGCTGGAGTTTTCTTCCTGGGGACCAAGGGTAGAAGTGTACTCTTACCCCATGTGGCCTCACCAATCAGATCTTTAAGATCTAGCCCAAACAAAGAAGTACGCTGAAAAGGTACGGAGAGCAATGCTTTCTTGAAAGCAGTTTCAGCAGACCAGATCTTGAGCCAAAGAGCTTGTCTGGCAACCACAGACATGGTGGAGACCCTAGCCACCAAATGGATACCAAATAAGGCAGCAGAAACATAGTGCTGTGCATCAGAAAAGTTGGCAAGAAGGCACAACATATCCGAAGTAGGGGCACCCTGACAGACAGCCAGGGTGAGCTTTTCAGTCCAGACTGTAATGGCCCTGTTCACCCATGCTGCAGCGAACGTTGGACGCATGGCTGTACGAGCAGTGGCAAAAATAGACTTGAGGGAGACCTCAAGTTTCTTGTCAGTCCAGCAGACGCATCAGAAACAGGCAAGGCAGTAGACTTAGATAGCCTGGAGATAGGAGCATCCACTTTGGGAGGATGAACCCATTGAACAAGCGCTACCTCAGAGAAGGGATAAAGCTTGGCAAATTTCTTGGACACAGAAGGTTTCTTGTCCGGAGAGTTCCACTATGAAGACACAAGGAGGTCAAGAGTGGGTTTAGGGAGAAAGCAAGTAAGGGGCTTTTTAGGCTCCTGAAGCACATCAGAGGGATCAGAAGGAACCTCCTGAACTAAGGGAATGTTAAGGATATGCAAAACAGCCCTGATCAGGCCCTCAGCCGAGGGCTCAGGACCAGTCTCAAAAGGGTCCCCAAAAAACTGTGTGGAGCCCACAGCAGAACATTTCTCAACATCTGAATCCACCAGCAGTTCCTCCTCAGAGGAATCTGATCCGTCAGGTACTCCCTGAGGTTTTCACAGGGAAAAATTGATGGAGAAGGGGGTCCGCCAAGAACGGAAGACCCCCTGTAACTGGGATGGAAAGAGTTGCAATGTAGACCTAAGGTCCCTGGGTAGGGATCTCTTTAACCCAAACTGGCTCTAATGCATGGCTGGAGGTCCCTGGGAGACTCTCCGGGACATCAGAACATGCTGGGCATACATGACCTGAGGATTCTCTAGGTAACCTTGAATGACAGGAAGAGCAACGCACAATAGGGGATACAGAGACCCCAGCATCCTTAGTCTTACGTCTGGCCCCAAGTTCCAACAGTATAGACATTCTCACAGTGTCAAATAACCTTACAGTGTAAGAAATCCACCCAAGTACAGTGTGTAGGATTAAGATTTTACCCTAGAAATTGCTAAAATAGACTTTTCTGGCAGGCGAAGGGTTAATCAGCAGAGGCGAGCAGGAGAGTCCAAGCCCTACGTAGGATACTCGTTCTGGAAATAGCACAAAATGGCTGCCGCAGCGGGAGCCAATCAAAAAAGAGCGCACGAAGCAAGTGTTCATCCCAGAAAAAGTACCCAAACAGTGCCTGAAGCCCCCTGAGCCCCCCAACACACTGGAAACATGAACCGGATGATAGAGCAAGGGCAGACAAGAAAAATGAGCCATCTCTAAAGTCGCTAGGTTAAGCGGTTGCAGAGATATGTCCCAAACTGTAGCGTCCCATAGGAGTGAACGGAGCAATGGCGCCTATGCAGTGGTGCGGAATTCAAATTTTACAAAATTGAAACTTTACTAGAACATGTTAGGATACCCAAAAAACACTGAACCAGTAGAAGTGTCAGGAAACCCCCCAAAAGATGCAAAACCAGCAGCTAAAGGGTTAAGTACCACATAAACCTGCTCCAAAACACCCAACAGACATACAGATAGACCCAATGAGTGCAGGAGTGTGCAATAAGAACTCCAAAGGAAAAACCCCTGTGCAGAGGGGCACTGTGGGACATGTTAACCTGCAGCCCTCAAAGGGTTGCTCACCTTTCCTGCAGATCTTCTGTCTTCGGACTACCATGTATTAAGAAGAAGCCTCAGTGAGCAACTCCTGAGGAAAGAACTTGAACCCAAGATTTCCCCCAGGGCTTAAAGTCCACAAAAAGCACCTTGATACTGAGCTAGCCACATCTAAGGGCATTGTCAGTTATGATAATCCGCCTAATGGTGGTATTCCATTTCTAACAGAAAAATAAAAAACTTCTAAAGCTATAGCAGAACTGTTCTCTTGCCTGTGACTTCACCAAGGAACAAATCTTACTGGAGGTGGTTGGCTAGCTGCAGCCAAGGAGGGAAGGTAGGCTCCACCCCCTGCACACAATTCTAGAATTGTTCCTGCCTACAATTAAAGGGGCAGATCGCCTACCCAAAGTTACCCGCCACAGCAGCCATTTTGGGCCTCTTCCTGACCGAGTATCCAACACAGGGCTTGGACTCTCCTTCTCTCCTCTCCAGATTAACCCTTTGCCTGCCAGATAAGTGCATTTTAGCAATTTCTGGGGTGAATTTTTAATCTTACACACTGTATTTGTTTGATTCCTTATACTTTTGACACTGAGAATCTGTAATCCGTCTGTGTCCCCTATTGCGCATTGTCATTCAGGGTTACCTAGATTCTCAGGTCATTTATGCCCAGCATGTTCTGATGTCCTCGAGTTTCTCCCATGGGCCTCTAGCTATGCATTAGAGCCAGTTTGGGTGCAAGCGTTCAAGGCTGCTACTAGAGACCTCCAGTCTACATTGCAACTCTTTCCATCCCAGTTACAGGGGGGTCTTCCACTCCTGGAGACCCCTTATTCCATCAGATCTTCCCTGCCGAAACTGCAGGGAGTACCTGACGTATCAGATTCCTCTGAGGAGGAACTGTTGGTGGATTCGGAGGTTGAGGAATGTTCTGATGTTGGCTTCTCTCAGTTGTTTTGGGGACTCCTTTGAGGCTGATCCTGATCCTTCGGCTGAGGGCTTCATGAGAGCCGTCTTAACTACCCTAAACATTCCCTTAGTTAAGGAGGTTTCTTCGGAACCCTCTGTTGTATTTCAGGAGCCTAAAAGGCCCTATACTTGTTTTTTCACCTAACCCTACTCTTGACCGCCTTGTGCCTGATGAGTGGAAGTCTCCAGACAGGAAGACTTCTGTTTCCAAGAAACTGCCAAGCTTTACCCCTTCTCTGAGGTGGCACTTGCTCAGTGGGTTCATCCTCCCAAAGTGGATGCTCCAGGCTAAGTCACTGCCTTTCCAGTTGCTGATGCTTCCGCTCTGAAAGACTGGACTGACAAAAAACTTGGTCTCCTTCAAGTCCATTTTTTCCACTGCTGGTACTGCCACGTGTACAGCGTTTCCTATGGCATGGGTGAACCAGGCCATTGCGGTCTGGACAGGATGCTCCTACTTCTGATATGTTGCAGCTTCTTGCCAACATTTCTGAGACCCAGCACTATGTTTCTGCTGCCTTATTTGATGCCATCTGTTTGGTGGCAAGGGTTTCCACCAGGTCTGAGGTTGCCAGACAAGCTCTTTGGCTCAAGATCTGGTCTACTGACACTGCTTCCAAGAAAGCTTTGCACTCATTGCCTTTTCAAGGCACCTCTTTGTTTGGGCCAGATCTTAAGGACCTTATTAGTGAGGCCACAGGGGGCAAGAGTACCCTTCTGCCTATGGTCCCCAGGTGGAAGACGCCTCTCAAGAGTAATCGGCTTTTTTGTTCCTTCCAGACTGAGGCACGTCCTATGAACCAGGCGGTTTTCTTCAGCTCCGCTTTCCTCCTCCAAGCCCAAACAGTAATGGAAGCCCAAGGTCTACTCCAAGCCTAAGGCTTCCAAGCCTTCTCCGGCATGACTCGCTGAACCCAGGTCCCCACTCGGCTGTGGGTGGCAGTCTGCGTCACTACCACAGCATCTGGGAGGATTCAGTGACGGTCCCGTGGGTTTTACAGGTAGTGGCAGAAGGGTACAGGATCCCTTTAGCCTTTCTTCCTCTCTTTCAGTTTTTCCCTCTCATAGGCCGTCTGTTCAATGGTGTTATCCAGGCCTTCTGGACAAGGATGTTCTGGAACCTGTTCCAATTCGGACAAGGTATGGGTTTTTACTCAAACCTCTTTGTGGTCTCCAAGAAGGACGGCGGCTGTTGTGCCATTTTGGATTTGAAGGATCTCAATTCCTTTGTAATCAGGAATCATCACCAGGAGTCAATAAAGACAGTGATTGCTGCCATGTCCCCGAGGGAATTCCTTGTCTCTCTGGATCTTCAGGACACGTATCTACACATCGCCATTCATCCACAGAATCTCAGATTTGCCTGTGACCAAGGGCACTTTCAGTTTTCAGTCTTCCCTTTGGTCTGACTACAGCTCATTAAGTCTTCAAACGTGTCCTGGGAGCTTTGGTATCCGTCCTCCATCGGGACGGCAGAGTTACTCCATACATGGACGACCTGCTTCTGAAAGCCCCTTCTGCGGAACTTCATCAGCAGGTACAAGACTGCATTCATGCTCTCACCCATCAAGGGTGGATCATCAACATGGACAAGTCAGATCTTGCCCCATCCCAGCTTCTGGTCTTCCTGGGCCTTCTCTTCGACACTCAGCAGCGCATGGTGTTTCTCACGGACGAGGTGGCTCACCAGATCGCCCACAGGGTTTCTGCTGTTCTGGCTCACGATCCAGTTCCAGCCAAGAAGCTGTCCTCTCCAGTGGGGAAATTCATCTCCTCCATAGAAGAGGTCCCATTTGCCATGGCTCACACCAGGAAACTCCAGAGCTTTGTGATTCAGGTGTGTAGGGGTCAGCCGGGCCTCCTGAAGATGTCAGTATTCCTACCTCTTCATGTGGAACAGAGTTTGTTGTGGTGGCTCAAACTCTCCAATCTGCTGAAGGGCAAGTCACACGGTGACGAATGCCAGCCTCTCCAACTGGGAAGTGGTCCTAGGTCGCTTGCAAACCAGGTACTCGTTGTAGACCATATCAATGAAGTATTTATTTTCAGGTATCGCTATGTCGGCGCTGCTGAAAAGCCTCCGTCTGATCCAGGAACCAGAATCAGCTTTTGACAGCTTTACAGGTCATCAAGCAGAAAGGGGAGGGAGTGGAGAACATTGTTTTCCTTTATCTCTCAAATTATAACGGTTTGAGAGATACAATTAAGAGAGTACTTGCACTTATTCGTATCTACCATATAGTTAATACTTTTTTTTTCTGACATTACTACCCCTTTAAAAAAACAATATAACTTTTATGTATCTTAAACTCTGAGTGCTAAAGGGATATGCAACACATTGCTTTGCAAAGAGTTGCTTACCCCTCAGGCACTCAATGGATTAATACAATTATTTCAGTGTACTATGAAAGGCAGATGAGATAGTAAATACATAAGTACAAATGGGCTGAAAGGAGGAGAAATGATTTCTTAATGATTAAGAGTTACAATACCAAGCTCTTACAATATTACATAAGTGCAGGCCTCTTACCCATTGCCCTTTTTCTCCTTGAAGTTTGCTGAAAAATAACTTTAGCTCACGGACAGTGAGACTGTAGCTGGTCAAAACCCCTAACATGTCCACCAACAGATCTGCAACATAAAACACATGAAGATGGTAATCAGGCCAGGAACAAAAACACAATTAAGGTTTTGTATTAATGAAATAATGACGGACAAGAAAAAAATATGTATAGTAAATACAAAACAAGAAAGCAGGGATGGGGGATTATATGGTACAGGGTAAACTACCACAAATAAAGACTCTTGCCAAGGGGGTACTCCCTCAGTGTAGACACTGGCAAGCACACAGAAGTGCCAGTTTATAATCAGGGAAAAATGGGTTTTAAGTGTAAGAACCCCCACAAACAATGGATAAAAGGCTTTTAACACCTTGAATGCTAATTTGATAAGTTATTGGATGTCTTCACTGCAGCCTCATGGTGCAGTTAGATTACTTGAGAACTGAACCACTTTAGCATGATGAATAAGACCCCATGCTCCAATCAGATCGGTGTATGTAGAAAACTTTACTGCCTGTGGCCTTTTCAGTGATACTGTGCTCAATATGTGTTACAACATGACATGAATGATAGGACACAGATGTAACCAATGGGGCTGAGATACAAGTTTCTAGTAAAACCAATGGTTCCCAATCTAAGTCAATACACATAGCTGGAAAATTAAGAATATGATAGACACATAGGAAAACAAGTTCAGTAGCATGGTAAATGGAGCTTGCTGTAACATTAGCCCACAGAAATACAACTACGAAGGGAAGCGTGAACGTGCTACCTGAGGCACCTGGGAGGAAGGTGGTAAGTTCTGCAGCTTTGTGCCGCGGAACCCGTAAGTGCCACATTTTAAATCTCCATATCGTGAATACTAGGAAGGTTAAATGTAACCATTCGGGGAGCCCTGAACATGATTGCAAAAAACTCAGTGGTCCTTAAGTGCCAGCCACGTGCACTCCGGTCCTTAAGGGGTTAAAAGGAGGAAAGACACATAAGTCTTACTCTAAAGTCAAAGTGAAAACAAGGATTACCTGCAATCATACTGTCAACTTTATCAATCCTGTTCAGTACTTGTTCAACCAAGCCCACTTCTGTGCAGATCAATAAATTGCGGATGCTCTTCTTCAGGATAGCAGAAAAAATGCTCCAGATTTCTGCTTGGCAAGTGACGTCACATTTGTCCAGCAGTTCTATCATGCATATAATGCTCTCTCCTTCTTGGATGATAAAGTTCATCTCCAAATCAAACTGCCCACCCACAAGCTGTCAAAAAGAAAAAAATGGTATAGGTTTCATACAGAACGTATTCATCTCAAAAGTATATTTAGAAATATACTACATATTATCTTAACTTAAAATGAACAGAGGTAAAATATTTATATTTTTTTTAAGCTCCCTTGAAATACATTTTAAGTTTTGGCATATAAATTAACATTAGTACCCGAAGTCTAACTCACAGGTTGACAACAGGTGGGTCAGTAGTCTCATGCAGCCCTTAGAGGTTTCTCTTACGACACCCAAACCTGTTCTGTGGTACAGTGGTAAGAACATATTTCTCTGTACCACATCACATACATCCCATTTTCACCACAAAATGCACACATTACCTTTATTTTATCTCACTGCATACCTCCCTTTACATGTGTACTGTTTCACACCTTAACCCCTTGGTGGCTAAAAGGTCCCATAAATTGTGAAGAAATATGCTTGAGACCTCTATAGTATCAAATGGTTTAGGTTTTTGAATCCCTAGATAGAATTTTTTTTTTTTAACTGTAATGTGTGGCCCTTCAGTGGATCTGAGGGCCACGTGAGTAGGTCTTGTCAAGAACCTGGCTTGTAACTAGTGCAGCTGTCATGACAAAAAATAAAAAAATACTGGAGAACAAATTTAGATTTAAAAAGCCCAATATCCACCTTAGACCAGCATGATCAAAATTAGGCCCTCCAGCTCCTGCCAGACTACAAAGCCCATCAGTCTGGAAACAGCTGGGGGGCCTCACATTGCCCCCCTTCACCTTCTGAGTGCCAGAGGGGTACGGAATGCATTCCGTATCCCTCTGGCATTCAAAGGGTTAATCAGCCTGGTGCTGAAAGAGACCCTGTATGTAAGAATACTAGCAAGATTATTTTTATCCCATGCGAAAGGTATCTATCAACGCTCATGGCAAAGAGTAGCTCTTATAGCTTCTTGAATTCAAGCCAGAAGCGGATGTAAAATGCAAAGTACAAAACATTTCCATTGGTTTAAGTGGCAAATTTAACCCACAGAATGCTAGACAGATGTTCAGTTAACTTAGAAAGAGACCTCTCTCTGATTTACTTGTTTTCTTTTGAACGAAGGGTCTTCCGAGTTTAGCTCCAGAGCTACATTCTCAGCACCCCATATACAGCAATGCAGAATGCGGAGGCTCATCACTTACCACCTATATGGAAGGCTTTGCAGTAAGAACAAAGCAACTGATCTGGGGCTGAAATTCACAGCTCACAGCTAGTTCTTAATATGGAACCAACACTTTATAATGACTTGCGTGTATATTAAAACTTCCAAAAATCACCTATAATTTATGGTAGTCATCCTTTATTTAATACTATAGATTCAAGGGATAAGAACACTTAAGCTGTAAAAAAATATATCTTGCAGGGTTTATTCTCATTAAAACAATGGTACCCCCAATACAGAGTTGCATTTCATTAAAAGAGGATTTTAGTCTTACCTGTTAAATCCTTTTCTCTTAGTCCATATAGGTTACCGGTACACTGGGTAGGCGACCACCCCTTTAAGTAGGCAGGAACAATTCTTGAAGAGAATGCTGGGTGGAGCCTACCTCATCTCCTTAGCAGCAGCTTGCCTCCCCTCTCCAGAAAGATTTGCGACACTAACTAGGGACTAGGTAGGAAGAAGGGAGAAGACAACTCCTGTGAGCATGAATCCGACAGGACTCCCAAGTTCAGGCACAGGAGAACCAAGCCAGGTCCCTTGACAGGGTGGGAGACCAGTAACCTATATGGACTAATAGAAAAGGATTTAACAGGTAAGACTAAAATCCTCTTTTATCTGTCATCCAATACAGGTTACTTATACATTGGGCTGTCCAGCCATTTAGATTCCCAGGGGCAGGAATTAAGGCAAGGACCAGGCGCAGGGCCCCAATTTCACCAGAGCCTATATGAACCATCAGATCATAGACCACTCAACAAGAACACTGAAGTGTCAACAGACAAAAAAAACGGTGCAGAACCGCACCAGGAACATAGCACAGCACACAGAACTCAAGACAACCAGGTTCAAAAGTGAAGGAGCACTGAAGAGACGAAAGGAGAACCTAGACTGACAAAACTGCCTTCAGGATCTTCCTTTACAAGCTGGAATCAGCCGACGCCATAACATCAACACGGTAGCACTTTGAAAAAGTGTGCACAGACAACCAAGTGGCGGCCTTGCACAACTGATCAGTTGAGGCTTGGTTCTTTTATGCCCAAGAAGCCCCAATGGATCTGGTGGAATGAGGTGAAACCCTAAAGGGAACAGGCTTCTCCCGCAACTCGTAAGCCTTACAAATAGTAGACTTAATCCAGGACGCCACTGTCACCTTGGATGCTGGTCTACCTGCCCTGGGACCCTCAGGAATGACGAACAGGGTGTAAGAATGGCAAACAGACTCCGTGCGGTACACATAGAACTCGAGGCATCTCACATCAAACAACTCCTGAGAGGTGCGAAGAACCGCCTTGTCTTTGTGAAATACCAAAAAGGGTGGTTTACAAGACAGGGCCTGCAACTCCGCGACACGGCGAACAGACACAATCTCAGACCAGACTCTATGGTAGGCCTTGGAGGAAACAGGTTTGCTGGCACTAAGCATAGTGGCCACCACGCCAGAAGAGAAACCCTTCCTCTTCAGTACGGAGGATTCAATTTCCATGCCGTGAAACTCAGACAATCCACATCCTCCTTCCACAGATATCCCTGAAGGAGGAGGCCCAGACGGAGGGGAGCCGAAAAGGCTCCACCACTGAGAGATCCAGGAGCTCTGGAAACCAAGCCTGACAAAGCCAGTACGGAGCAATCAGAATGACCAGAGAACCCTCCAGACGCAGTTTTTGCAACACCTTGTGTAGCATGGGAATGGAAGGAAAGATGTACGCCAGAGGGAAGTGCCATGGTATCGATATGGCATCCACTGCCAGAGCTAGAGGGCCCCCCCAAAACAGAACAAAGGAACCTTCAGATGCCTTGTTGCCATCAGATCGATGCAAGGAAGTTTCCACTTCCAAACAATGAGGCTGAACACTTCATTCAGTTCCCACTCCCCGCTATCCATTGTGTATCAACTTAGGAAGTCTGCCAGCACATTGTCTACGCTAGGAATATGAACAGAGGATATAGCAAGAACATGTTCTTCTGCCCAGGTTAAAATAGCTTTGACCTCCAACCAAGCTGCAAGACCTCTCGTGCCACCTTGCTTGTTGATGTAGGCCTTGGCAGTAGCATTATCGGACTGGAGTCTGACCGGGCAGTCCTGCAGATGATGCGTCCAATGGCAAAGGGAATTAAATATTGCCCGAAGCTCCAACACCTTGATGGGGAGGAGAGATTCCTCTGGAGACCACTGGCCCTGGGCACTGCTGTGATCCAGAACCGCTCCCCAGCCAGAGAGGCTGGCGTCAGTCGTCCACAAGGAGACCAGGAAAGGCCTGCCCTTCAGCAGGTTGGGAAGGTGCAGGCACCATGACAACGTCAGCTCCACATGAAGAGGAAGAGATACTGACATCCTCAATAGATCCGGTTGTCCCCTGCACGCCTGGATCACAAACCTCTGGAGTTCTCTGTTGTGAGCCATGGCGTACGGAACCGGTTCCATGGTAGAAATGAACTTCCCCATCAAGGAGGTTAGCTTCTTGGCTGGAAATGGGTCGAGAGTCAGAACTGCCGAGACCTTAAGGACGATCTGGTGAGCTACCTCTTCCATGAGAAACACCATACCATGTCAGGTGTCGAAGAGGAGCCCCAGGAAGACCAGTTTCTGGGATGGTACAAGATCCAATTTGTCCATGTTGAGGATCCAGCCATGATGGGTCAGGGCATGAATACAGTAATGTACATGCTGCCGAAGCATATCAGACCTTCAGAAGTAAGTCGTCCACGTACAGAGTGCTGATGCCGTCTCTGTGGAGTACAGCCATTAACACCCCCAGGACTCGACTGAAGACCTGTGGAGCTGTAGTCAGACCAAAGGGAAGAGCAGAAAACTGAAAGTGCCCTTGGTCGCAAGCGAACCGGAGATACCGCCGACTGTCTGGATGAGTGGAAATGTGCAGGTACGCATTCTGAAGATACAGAGAAGGGAGAGATTCCCCGAGACATGGGCGCGATCACGTCCCTCAAGGACTCCTGGTGATGGCAAGACTTGACCACAAAAGGCGTTGAGGTCCTTTAGGTACAAAATACCGTCCTTCTTGGACACCACAAAGAGGTTGGAGTAAAATCCTAACCCTATTTTCGGTGCCAGAACGTTATTGTCCAAAAGGGTCTGGATAGCTCCGTGGAACAGGCGGCGTTTCTCTTCTCCCTGAGGAGCGTGAGAAGAGAAAAACTGGAATGGAGTGAGACGAAAGGGATCCTGTATCCTTCTGATGCAACGCACAAAACCCACAGATCCCCCACAATGTCCGTCCAAACACTGAGGAGGTGGCGTAAATGAACACGGACCGACTTGTGGTGACAGGGGTTCAGCAAGTCATGCCGAAGGAGGTTTGGAGCCTTGGGCTTGGTGGAGGACGGCTTGGGTCTCCATTGCTGTTTGGGCTTTGAAGGGGTTGCGCGCAGCCTGGCAAACTGCCTGGGTCGTGGGGCACTACTCAGCCTGAAAGGGACAAAAAAGCCTATTTCCCTTCACGGGAGGCTTCTTCCTAGGAACCAAGGGCAGGTGGGTACTCTTACCCCCAGTGGACTCACAAATAATGTCCCAAACAAAGAGGAGCCCTGAAAAGGCAAGGAAACAAGGCTTAGAGGCAGTGTCCGCAGACCAGATCTTGAGCCAAAGAGCTCGTCTAGCAACCACAGACATGGTAGAAACCCTAGCCACCAAGCGGATGGCAACAAATATGGCAGCAGAAACATAATGCTGAGCCTCAGAGATGTTGGTGAGAAGGCGCAACATGTCAGCGGTAGATGCACCCTGACAGACAGATTCAGCTGTTCAGTCCAAACAGCAATAGCCCTGTTCACTCAAGCAGCAGCAAACGCCGGGCGCAATGAAGTGCCAGCTGTAGCAAAAATGGACTTCAGGGATGTCTCAAGCTTCCCGTCAGTCCAATCCTTGAGGACAGAAGCATCTGCCACAGGCAAGGCGGTGAACTTGGAAAGCCTAGAGATCGGAGCATCCTCTTTGGGTGGATGAACCCACTGAGCTAACGCCCGCTCAGAAAAGGGGTACAGCTTAGCAAACCTTTTAGAGACAGAAGGCTTTTTGTCAGGAGCTTTCCACTCATCCTCGACCAACCAGTCAAGAGTGGAGTTGGGAGGGAATCAGGTAGACTGCTTCTTAGGTTCCTGGAACACATCAGAGGGGTCAACAGGAGCCTCTTGAGGTAAGGGAATGTTTAGGGTGTTCAACACCGCCCTGATCAGGCCTTCAGCAGAAGGATCAGCCTCAAAGGGGTCTCCAAAGAATTGGGAAGAGACTACCGCAGAATATTCCCCGTCGTCAGAATCCACCAATAACTCCTCATCAGAAGAGTCACATATGTCAGGTACACCTTGAGGTTTTGGCAGGGAAGACCTGATAGGAGTAGGGGGCTGCCAAGACTGGAAGACCCCCTGCAACTGGGATGGAAGAAGTTGTAAGGTAGACCTCAGGTCTCTAGTAGTGGCCTTAAACTCTTGCATCCAATCTGGCTCAAGTACATGGCTGGAAGTCCCGGGGGGAGGGGGGAACGCAGGGGCAAAAGCGCATGTTGGGCATAAATGACCCGAGTACTTTCTAGGTAACCCTGATTGACATGAGAAGCAGTGCGCAATGGGGGGACACAGACACCATCCTTAGTCTTAGGTCTGGCCCCAAGCTCCAACGGAGTAGACATTCTCACAGTGTCAAAACATTTAAAGTATAAGGAATCACCCAAATACAATGTGTATGATTAAACTTTCACCCCAGAAATCACTAAAATGCACTTATCTGGCAGGCGAAGGGTTAATCTGCTGAGGAGAGAAGGAGAGTCCAAGCCCTGCATAGGATATTCGTGAAGGGAAAGCACAAAATGGCTGCCGCGATGGGAGCCAATCAGAAATGAGCACGCAAAGCAAGCGCTCATGGGAAATGTAGTTTCCCTTTGAAAAGTACCCCAACAGTGCCCAAAGCCTCCTGAGCCCCCAGCACACACAAAACATTAACCGGATAATAAAGCAAGAGCAGACAAACAAAACGAGATGTCTCTGAAGCCGACACGTTGAGCGGTTGCAGAGATATGTCCCAAACTGTAAAATCCCATAGAGGTGAATGGAGCATGGCGACTATGCGGTAAAGCGCGCTGGAACTCAAATTTGCAATATGTTTCAGTGAGATTTAAAAAAAAAAAAAAAAAAAAGTTGTAAAAATACCACAAAACACATTGAATCTCAAACAAACACTATACCAAAAGGGAAAAAAGTGCCAAAAACACCCAGAAGGATGCCAACTAGAAATCAAAGGGTGAAGAAACACTGCTCCAAGCCCCCTAACAGATGAACCCAATGAGTGCAGGAGTATGTATTAGGAACGCCAAGGAGACCTCTGTGCGGAGAGGGAATGTGGGACATATGGACCTCAGCACTCAAAGGGTTGCTCACCTTTTCAGAAGGTCTTCTGTCAGATTACCATGTGTAAAGAAGAAGCCTCAGTGGGCAACTCCTGAGGAAAGAACTTGTGAACAAGATTTTGCCCCCAGGGTTAAAAGGTCCACCATAGCACCGGAAACTGAGCTACCCACCTGGTAATTGTCAGTAATGGTAATCCACCTAATGGTGTTATTCCATATCTAACCGAAAACAGAAATAAACTTAAACTATTGCAGAACTGTTCTCTTGCCTGTATCTTCACCAAGTAACAAATCTTTCTGGAGAGGGGTGCTAGCTGCAGCTAAGGAGAGGAAGTGGGCTCCACCCAGCATTGTCTTCAAGAATTGTTCCTGCCTACTTATAGGGGCGGTCATCTACCCAATGTACCAGTAACCTATATTGGACGACAGAGAAAAAAAAGTTATTGCAGCTCAAACTTTAATTTTTTAGGTGCAATATGTCAATGACCTGAAATTGTACAGTGGCGCTCTTGCTACACCATCTTATGAACAGCTCTGCTCATTTGAACATAAACATCCAATGGATGGTGCAGCAACAACGACACTGTACAATTTCAGGCCACTGACATACTGCACCTAAGAAATTTCAAGTTTGAGCGGTGATATCTTTTGAATAAAAACTCTCAGCAGTGCAAGTACCCTCATTTTACTCAGAATGATAAACCCTACAATATACATCTTTTTACATTTTAAGTGTTACTATCCTTTTAAGATATATTTAACATTGTCATTTTAATCAAATTAGGCAGTATTGGCTGACCCAGTCTGGCATGTCAAATACAAATATTCCACTCTCCCTCCTGTTACCTCAAACTAGGAAGTACTGGCTAAATTGCATAAACTGACAAATTAAGCTTGCTTTCTCTGAAACGATAGTTTTACACAAATAATGGCTAAAAATATGCAATTTTGAAAGCCCTTTCAAAACCACCCAGAATAACCCAAGTCATTATAAACAGAATTTTTGTGTACTTGCCAATGAATTCTTTCCTCAAAGTCCATGTGGAAAACAGGAACTATGGGGTAAACGATCTTCCAGCCAGAAGAGCATGACACTCCCTATGTACCCCACCAGATATGCTCAGTTTTAACAAATAGCAAAGATCAAAACCAGAAGGAACACAGGAAGGATGTCATCTGAACCAGAGAACCCAAAAGCACCCACTTAACCGGAATGCGAAACAATTTTTTTCCCTAGAGGATAGTGTATTCCACATGGACCAGGAGAAAAGGATTTATTTGCAAGTACAGAAAAATCCAGTTCTCTTTCATCCAATGTGGAATACGTGAACTTTGGGGATATAAACTATCTACCAAAATTCCAGGAAGGGATAGTGAAAAATCCCTCAAAACAAAAACAGGAAAAAATATGAAACTACGTTGTCAATCGATACATACACACTAAAACTAAGTAAAAGGGGGGGGGGGGGGGCGCACGTTACCTGAAGTAGACACAAGGAGGACACCTACACAGGCACAACAGCCTGTAGGACTTGGCATCCAAAACTGGCTTCAGCCAAAAAACAGAACATTGACACTGCAGTGTTTAACAAACGTGTGTAGGGATGAACATCTTGCACAACTACTCTTGAAAGGCCAGGTTCTTTTACTCCAAAGAAGCACCCAATCTCTTTAGTGGAATGAGCCATGATTCTAGAGAGAACAGTCTTTATCCTAAGGACATAGGTCTGGCAAATGTCACATTTTTGGAAGGGCTCAGTGCAATCAACAGTACTTCAAGCACTGAACTACGTCCAAATAATGAAGCTCCTGCTCCAGTCAGTCAGTTAAAGGGATAGTAATACTTCGTTTTATCTTTTTTTTATTTTGTAGGCATTAAAAAAACATGAAGAACAATATAAGTCTTATCTCTCAAACCTTTATGGTTTAAGAGATATTCACAAGCAAAGTTTCCCCTCCCGGCCCTTTTTCCTAGTGTAAGCCATCTCTTCTCAGATGTGAATCTGGTTGTAACACCAGACAGATAACAGCAGGGGACACTCTTCTTTGTATGAAAAGAATGAAAGCCCTTCCCACCCTTCACAAGTTTTTCAGGTTTTTCCCTCATCTTAATTGAAGATCGTCCCTCTCTGCAGTCTACCTGGGCACCTCCCTTCAGATGTGGCTGAACAGGGGGGGGGGATACATTGCTTGTGAATCTCTCTTAAACCATAAAGGTTTGAGAGATAAGACTTATATCATTCTTCATGTTTTTTTAATGCCTACATAATAAAATAAAGATAAAACGAAGTATTACTATCCCTTTAAGATGGAGCTGGACACAGAAGGAACAATAATTTTATGGTTAATGTGAAACTCAGAAACAACCTTAAGAGTTTGCAAAGACCACCCACCCTTTCAGAATTAAATGTCAGTAAGGGGGGGTTTACAGGATAAAGCCTGTAGTTCAACCACACCATACAGACACAACCTCAGGCAGGAAATCCATATTCAAAGTCAAGAACCGAATGAAAACTGAAGACAGGCTAAAAATGAGCCTTCTGAAGCACTTCTAGCATCTAATTAGAGTGCCACAGAGAAGTGGGATCCTGGAAGAGTAGGTATGAATCACCCACTCACAAAGGTTTTAACTTCTAGTAGTAAGGCAATACGCCTCTGAGTGCACAAATGTTCTGTTCCAGGCTGGACAAACAAGGCTGATTCTGAAGGCCGAAAGAATTCGCTGAAGGTCACTTCAAAAAAAAAAAAAAAAAAAAAAAAGTCATCTAGACAGGCAGTAAGAGAAATCCCTACAATGAATGTGGTCAAGGCTGCCAAGACCTTTGTAAAGACCAGATGTTAGCCCAAAAGGAAGGGTGATGAACTGGAAATAACAGTCTTGAAAGGCAACTCTATGGAACAGCTGTTCTACTTTGATAGGAATATGCAGATAAATGTTCTTTATGTCCAGGGAAGCTGAAACCTTCCTTGGACACACAGCAACGATGGCAGAGAAAAAGACTCCATCTTGAACCAGGGTGTATGGATGAGACTGTTAAAACGCTTCCGAATAGGATGACAGCCGCCATCATTTTTGGGAACTATGAAAAGATTGGAATAAAATCCCATGAATCTTTCCTGAGGAGAGACATGTGCCAGGGCATGTATGCCGACCAGGGAATAAACTGTGGCTTTAAGGGACTTCAAAGAACTGAAGTCTACGTCACACCTTTAAAAGATCACCAGTAACATCCACTGGTCCCCTAGAGAGAGAGTCCACATATTTCAAGAGAGACGTAGATGACCTCAGATTACCCGAGGTGGACTAGAACCCTGTAGGTCAGGCAGAGGTAAAGCTTGTCAGCTGGGGGTTTCTGGGTTGCCTGCCCAAGCCTGCTTGGTGTTTGGAAAGAGGGTGCTCCTTGGCCGCTGCATGTGTAAACACCCTGGGGGCATACCCATACTGACAGGGATAACAAAAGCCATGCGTCTTCCATGGAAAGATGGAATGTTTGGGGGTAACATGAGGTAACAGAACGACCAATAACATTCTTCAATTCTGGGTAAAACTGCTTGCCCACAAATGGGAGAGAAAACCAAGGACTTCTTTGAAGACAGATCTGCAGACCATGTTTTAAGCCAAATACATATAGCAGAGTGCCAACGTCTTCTCAGCAAGCCTAGCAGAATTAAAAGTTGCTTCAGAAATATACGCATTAACCTCAAGGATGTTAGAATCAGAACATACTCATCTTTAGGAACATCCACATGGACAGCCTCAAAGAGTTGCACCCCCAAAACCGAAACGGCCCTCATCACCAAGTAAACGCAAAGGTGGGAAGTAAAGTGCCAACAGATGCAGGGAAACTGAATTTTAGCCGAGAATCCAGGAACTTATGCTCCTGATCTTTAAGGCACTGCTGCGTACGCAAGCTAGAGTACTATAAGTTTACACAGGTGATAAATAGGACGGTCTACTGTCACAGAGAGAGAGGTAGCCCACTAAAATAGGGCATTAGAAAAAAGAATGGATAAAAGATTCACCAGGGAATAAACTAACAGTATTTTATTGAGCTTTTCCCATTCCTCCAGAACGATAAGGAGCAAAAAGCAGAAATCTTCCTTTTAAGACTTTTGAAAATATCTGAGGATAAAGAACTTGAGTTAGAAGCCTTAGAGACCTCAATGGTCTGTAAAACTGCTCTGAAAAAAAGACACTCAGAAGGTGACCCAGGGTCTTCCTCATAAGTCCCAGGGGTAAAGCAGGAACCAAAAACTCAGTTATCAGTATCCCCTTCCAAGGGAAAACACACACACACACACACACACACACACACACACACACTGAATAAAGCAGGATATTCATGATTCCCCTACTCAGGATCCCTTAAAAAGTGAACATAATGCACAGAAGTAGTAAAGGCTTTAACCCATGCAGGATCCTGTACAACAGAAGAGGGACCTCGCAGATGATGAGGGACAGAGTACCAGTAGCTTTCCTGAGCAGTCTGACAAGAGGAGCAAAGTGTTAACAGGTAGTACCCTTAAGGCTTGGTGGTCTGATTTGCCCCTGTCTCCCTTGTTCTCCAACACAGCCACGTCCCACCCATACGGTATACAGAACATAAATGTAATAGGAAATACTTAACTGCCTAAAAGGGTTAAATACAGAGTACAAGACAGGAGATGTCCAGCCTCTCGTATCACATGGTACAGGATAAAAAGAAGATGAAAAGACCTTAAGACCTCCCCGTCCTAGCACCCAAGGCCAACAACCAATGGGCTGCATGGGCAATAGTCATAGCCCTCCAAAGCCTCTTAAAGGCAGGGGTGTACCACAAAGAAAACAAATTATGGCCCAGAGGGGTATTTTTACAAGGTTTTGCTCACCCCACTGGTCCTTGGAATGCCAGACGGGTATCGAACACATTGCTTGGCAATCACCAAGAAGCCATGAAGTACAGTTTTCAGCACTATCTTATTCCCAGTTTAAGTAATGTGAGCACCTTATACTTGTAGAGTGTAAAGTGTCTGTGACTCCTCTTTCTACACAAAGACAATAAGAATGGTCCAGGTATTTATCAAAACAGAAAATAGAAAACACTGCACACTTATGATCCTTTACAAATACAGTGGAGTTTGACAGGAGTAGAGGTAGAGGACACTCAAATCTCTCAAAGCAAAAGGAAGGGAAAAATGAAATGGCTCATCAATATCACTATAGAGCAGACAAAGGACATATATACAGAAAAAAAAAAAAAAGTTAAACCTTTGAGTTGCCATGCACTGGGTACCTCTGGCTCGCAAATGATTAAAATATTATATTCATTTAAAAAAGTAAAATAAAAATAAAAAAATAATAATGATAATAAAAGGTAATTAGTTTCATTTGAAATATGTATTGATTACACTAGTGCTCTGAAGATCAAAGTTTTTAGCACTTGCTATGACGCAAAAAAAATAAATAAAGCAGTTGAAGGATTGGACAGTTCCAAAACTTAAAAAAAAAAAAAAAAAAAACCCGAACATAAGCAGAGTTGCTTCGTAATGCAATGTGTATCCCTCTGATTCTTAACCCTTTGAGTGCCAGAGGGGTATGCAACGCATTGCACTGGACACCTCATTAGCAAAAATCGGAAAAAAAAAAATGTAATGGTAAAAAATGTAAAACAAGCCATACAGTCACATATGTTGGTGCACATTAGGCCTTACTAATGCGGAATGAAGCCTACTAATTTTCAAATAAAGAAAATGTGTTTTTGAGGACAAGGATCTGTGCAGCAGATCGTTCTCTCTGTTCTAGCAGCAGGGAGCATTATAATAACCAAGCACTGCAAAATGTAATCTCAAGTTAAGAGCAGCCTAGAATAACGCACTAGCCTTGAAATCATAAAACTTCATCTTACTAGCTTTTTATTGTGTACCTTTTTGAATAAACGTTATGAATTAACATTCAATTTTACATTTTCACGAATGCAATTGTAAAGTTAACATTCTTACCTGACCAGCAAATAGTATTATATACAACCCCCTATTCTAATTGTAACCTCTGTTGCCTGCCGGTTGCACTGTGTGTGTCGCCAGTGATTTTTTTTTTTTTTTTTTCCTCAATTTATTTATTTATTTAAAAACAGAAGCAGTTGGCTGAGGAGGCAGAGGGCTTCGCCTAAGCAAACAACGGTGAAGATAAGTGGCTAAGCAGCTGGTTGAGAATCCTGTGCTATCACTGTTAGGAGGCAAGGGCACCTCAGCCAATCAGTGTTTATTTTGCCATGCCCCCGACAGCAAACCAGAAGCACTTATAATATATAAGCAGCATAGTTTTGTTGTGGCGACACAGTTTTCTGCTGCTCTCCAGAAGCTCAGAAGACGATGGGAGTTCCTGAGGACTGACGAAAGACGACAGAGTATTTTGAAGTGTGCAGAAAGAAGAAAGGCAGTGGAAGAGGCCAGCAATCAAGCATGGAGTTTGGATCAAGCCAACTGCTGAAAATGTCGCACTGCCCAGACAGAGAAGCGTTGTGACACTGCATAACCAAAAAAGAGAAGTGCGTTCGCTTTGGCGCATTTAAAATGTCTAAGAGGAGGGTTGGGGGTGGGCTGGGAGTTGTGTTTGTGGCTGGAGGGAAGGAAGGGAAAAGGGAGAGTATGGTTTAGAAACACAGCATTAAATGTCTGACTCAATGCTGAAGATAACAGAAATGCAGTGTTACAAACAGAGTTTCTTGCAATAATTTGTCAACACATTGATGACTATGGGTTGTTCATATGGGCCACTAACACAATGCTTGCACAGCACGTTGCAAGGTGCTGTAGCATGCTGCAACTATCCTGTGTTCATAACAAACTCACCCAGGTTGGGGCATGCCAACTGGATGGTGGTTTATGGGATCAGGTAGCTCACATGGTGACAATGGAGGCTATGATGCCTTTTTCAATTTCCAATAACTGGCCGACCCAAGTGGGCATCAGCGAATAATATACTATTGCATGTCTTGTTCCTGTGAAACAGACATACAAACGTGGATTATGTTTACGTTACTTGCCCTTTCACTTAGTCCAGTGGTCCTATAGGGCCACCAGTATGTCCATAAGGGGTTAAATTCGGTTTCCTTAAAGAAGGAAAAAAAAAAAAAAAAAAAAAAAAGAAGATCTTTACCAACCTTGATAAAATCCTTCATTTTAGAAATATGGAACAATGAAAACTGATAACAAGAAAGCCCTACGAAATTAACATCTTCAGTTACAAAAAGTTTAAAGCTTAACTTGAGAAACCAGCTTAGCACTGAAAATCATTAGTAATTGCAAACTTTAAAGTGGATGCATCACCTATGCACAACATCCCCTAAATAGTTAGGTGACATATCCAATAGCATTAAAACCTTTTTTTTTTTTTTTTTTAAAGCTTCTGTTTGGTTTAAATGTAACTTATAAAAGTATCTGCTGCAGCCACTTCCGTATGGACTGCAGCCCGACGCTCTGCCTCAGCTCTCCTCCTTCCTCCGATGACAGAGGCTTCTGTCTGTAAGCTGGAGTGCTCTCATTGGCTAGATATCGATCTCTTCCAATGAGACCACTCCACCTTACATACAGACACCTCTGTCATCGGAGGAGGGAGGGGAGCAGAGCTCTGTAACCGTGGAGAACCGCAGAGAACTGCAGTCACCCAGAAGTGGCTGCAGCAGATACTTTTGTAAGTTACATTTAAGCCAAACTGAGGCATCGAAGTACTTCACTGCGAGGCTAGCCAGTAAAGGCCTTAAAGATGATAAAATAATGACATGGCCCCCTTCCCCACCTGACCTAAACCCTATTGTGATCTTGTGGGCCCTTCTTAAAAGGCAGATTTACGATGAAGGAAAACAGTACACCTCTCTGAACAGTGTCTGGGAGGCTGTGGTTGCTACTGCACAAAAAGTTGATCGTCAACAAATCAAGAAACTTACAAACTCCATGAATGGAAGGCTTATGACTTATTGAAAAGGGTGGCTATATTGGTCACGGATTTTTTTTTGCAGGCGTGCGGCGAGTGAAAGTACGTGACGTAGCAGGACCGTCACTGGTCCTTAAGTGACGGACCAGCATGACGGTCCTGGTACGTCAATGGTCCTTAAGGGGTTAATAGATGGAAATAAACACGTAAGATGGGAAAATTATAGTTTTTCATTTAGTTGCAGAATGATTCTGAACACTAATACTGGCCAATAATTGTGCACACACATTGTCCTAAGAAAGTCACACCTCACTTACTTTCTTAAATATTCAGGTTTAAGGTTTCTTAACATTTTGGATTGACAGAGCGCACTGTAGTTGTTAAATAATAAAATTGATCCTCAAAAATACAACTTGCCTAATAATTGTGCACACAGTGTATTTGTGCTCACGGTACTATGAATCAATCGTCAGTCTCAAAAGTAGAGACCTGTTTACTCAGCAATACAGAGAACCATCCTAGATATGTTTTTGTTTTTTTTGTTTTGTTTTTTTTTTATAGCTTGGGCCAAACAAGTTCATTTAGATTGGTGTTCTATGGAAAAAAATGTTGCAACCACACAGGGAATTGTAATGCTTCAGTGTTCCAAGGTAAATGTTTTCATTAGGATATACAGAAATTATATTTGCATAACCGAGTTTATCTCACACTGCATATAGATAAGAGGTTCAACAAAAAAGAATAGCAATAATACTAGTCGGAGGAGAAAGGTACTAGTATCACCCAATATGGGAAAAATATGTATTTTAGGGTCCTGCTGACTAGAAACAAAAGTAGTCCCACTGTTGAGAAATGTTTTACTGCCGCTCAAACATGCATTTTTTTGGATGTAGTACATCCATAGCATGAAAATTGATTGTGGTACTGCTGCTATGGATAGCTATCACCAGTGATAGCCAATAAGCCTTCATAGACTGCTGTAGCATATGCAACAGTGTCAAAATTCTTGTCATGGAGGTATGAAAAAAAAAAATAAATAAATAGTACAAGTTTAAGCTGCAATGGTTTTCGAAAAAAAAAAAAAAAAAAAAAAAAAAACTATGTATACTTAGCAGGACAGACACTGCAATAGATCTATTCCTTATTAAGTGATGCTATCCCTCTAAACAAAGTGCAAACAATGTTTACAAGCCTTTAACTCTGAGTGCCAGAGGGGTATGCAATCCATTGTTTTAGAAGTGGTGAGAAGACATGGGGCTGTGGCTGTGACCTTTCAGTCTTCCGCTCATTTAGACCTTTCAGGATGGTCTTCAAAAATGGCTTTGTGTTAGTTCTACTGAAGTCCAGGATTTTTGTTCTGTCTTTTTTCCAGAGGTATATTACCTTAATGCCAGATGTGCAGACTTTCATGTCAAGAGTGGCTCATGCCTACCTAGTTTTTCGGGATCCCACTACCAGTGGAACTTTGTTCACTGGAACCTCTTGCTTCAGTTTGACTCTGCTGCCTACTGTGTCCGTTTGGCAGGTGACCAAAATTCAATGTGTGTCTTGAAAGCCTACTTTGCTGATTTCGCACTCTGATAAGATGATTTTGCAGACTCCTTTAGGGTTTTTCCCAGAGCGTCTCATTATCAAAGAAACTGTTCTTCCTTCTCTCTGTCTTGCGTCATTAACAGACATGAGCAGAAGGCTCACCTTCAGGATATAGTGAGGCACTTGAAGTATTGTATACATCACATGCAGCTTTTTAAAAAATCTGGTTCAGTTTTTGTCATTCCTGGATGCCCTCATGTGGGCCATTTTGCATCTATGGTAACAGTGGCTACTTGGATTAAAACTACCATTCACCAGGCTAGTGTTCGGGTTGCAGCTCATTCCATCAAAATTGGTGAGTGGCACTTGGGGTCGAAAAGAACCAGGTCTCTGCTGAACAGCTGTGTAAGGTGTTGTGGTCACCTCATCACACATTTTGCTACTGTGTCAATATGCTGGCTTTGGCTGAAGTCAGTTTTGGTCAGAAGCTCCCCCACATGCCACTCTGCCTATGTAGGGGTCCTTCTTGGATTTATTTTTTCCAGTAACCTGTTGGTTTCCTCTTCCTAGGTTTGCAGCGTGGGTGTCCATTGATCCCTAAGGTTCATGTTGTACAAGTTCATCTTGGTTAAAACTGGTTTGTGTTATGAGGGATTTTTACCTGTCTCTTCCTGGAATCTTGGTGGATGCTTTGGTATATCCCTTTGGTTCCTGTGTTCCACATATGATGTAAGAGAAACGGGGATTTTTGTATACTTACTTATAAATTCTTATGGAGCATGGGACTTACCTCCTGGAGGGAAAAAAACAAACAAACCAAAAAACAAAAAAACAGCTGCTTGAGTCCACTAGTTTAGGAGATTATTTTTCCTGCTTCACTTTTCTTTTTCCTTACGATAGGTTAAAACACAAAATTTTCCCTAGGAATAATTTTTAAACTTTTTTTTTTTTTTTTTTTTTTTAAATCTGAAGTAATTGAAGCGTGTAAACTATTATTTTCTCCTACAGCACCATGTTGTGGAAATATTTGCACACACTAGCCTAGCGGCAGAAGAACAGTTGAGGCTAAAAATAAATAATGGAGCAACCCAACAAGAAGAGGGATAGAAAGAGAGAATCCCATACAGTGAGATATGTTCACTCTAACCAAAGTCAACATCTCGGATATACACAGAGCCCTAAATTATGAGGCTCCATATAAAGGTGAAAGGCAACCCCCCCTCCAAATAAACCTCTCTCACTGTTTCTGAAACTATAGAGATCTGTGAATGCCTACCAGCACATCATTTTTGTTTATTCTGTATATTTCCTTTGATAAGGACAGCCTGGTGTTCTAACATTTTCAACTAGCCAGTACCATTCAACACTACTATAGACACATTTTATATTAAGCATTGTAGGTGGGAAGTCAAAAGTACCCAATAGGAATAACCAGTCATCTTCTCAAAGATCACAGCACCAGCTCTGGGGAGACACCGAGGGAAGGTTTGTATAATTAGGGCTGCAGTTTATTATGCTGCTGCTCCCAGAGGTTACAATAGCTGTATTTAACTTGTAGAACATTGGAGACCTTAACTTGGGAAACCAAATAAGCACCTGAAGTGTGATCAACACAGTGGTTTCAATCGGATGGACTCCTCTCTGGTACTCTAAGGTTAAAACTTTACAGAAGTGTTATTATTTAACGCAGTGCAGTGGAAAGACAGAGGAAAAACAAATACCCTGTACTCCTTGATGAAAGGGCAGGTTTTTCCTTATACCGAGTGAAGATTCTCCCTTGTAGTGATTCTCCTTCTCGAAGAATGAGGTCAGCAAAAGGGGAGGAGGAGGGGGAATTTATGATATAATAGAGGAAATATAGCGATTTCGCCATTACCAACATAACGGAGCGATCGTATGCATTATAAGCAATGATCCTAGCTGAAGTCTAAATGAAACTTCCCTAACCATTTAAGAAAAATAAATAAACTGGAAGTTCTTATCCTGGCCGCCAAGTAGTACTGTTTAGATCACTCACTAAGAAGAGCTATAGTTAGTTACTCTAGCTCTCCAATCATAAATATTCACACACATTCATAACCAACCAATATTCGTGAAAATCCCCATCAAATTGTCTATGGGCAATAAAAAAAATAAAATAAAAAGGACTGTAACATTCTGCTGCATTCTATAAAATAATCACATTTTCTTCTCTGCATGACTTTTAATGAGGTGATCACAGTGCTGAATCAGTCTAGCACAAGCTACTCCATTACCTTAACAGACTGCTGTGTTCTGTACTGCAAGAGACAAGTAAGCAGATGAAAGTGACAATTATCAATGAACATTTTTTTGTTATTTGAGCAGATCAGACTGAGTGAGGCATGGTAACAGCAGGAAAAGAATGAAAGATCATTCAGCTCCCTGCTAGCAAATGGTATTGGATCAAGTGGTATATCAGCAGGTCTCTGCTAGAGAAGAGCTTATCACAGCAACACCTCTAAAAACAACATTCTGAAGAGCTGGGAGTCCAAGCTGCTGGGATGATAATCAAATAAGGAAACCAGTTATTATCCAGTGTTCAAGTCAAAGGATTATCTATGCAGGGAAAGGGGTGGGAGGGATCATCTTCAACATATCACACTGTAACTAGCAAGTTTTAAGCATAGGAGCATCGCTCAGCAGTACTATTACATATGCTCAACGTTCTGAGCTACATGTAACATGAAACATTACTACCCCTTTAATACGGACAACAATGATGTGTAGTAAAACAGGGGTAGTCAGTTGCTGAACCTCCAGCTCCCATTATCCTCAACCAGCTGTTTGGGGATGATGGAAATTATAGTTCCCAATGGCTGGAGGTCCAACAGAGCACTCCCTCTAACAGCAGGACCACAATACTCCCTAATCCTGTCCTCTCAACAGTCAGAGACAAGTCTGAACTTAGCACACCAACATGTGTTCAATGCATTGCGTACCCCTATGGTATTCAAAGGGTTACATTTAACTATCCAGCATGGACAGTAATGTCACATAGAAGCTCCACCCTGTTCTGCTGTGCCACACCACACCCCTGATGACATAACGAAACACCTAGACGGCTGGGGGGTCTTTTATTTAAATTCTTTATTGCACATGTCACAGGGTTTACAAGACAGGAAGGGAACCACACAAAATCAGTAATCTGGCTATGTTATATTAAAAAAAAAATATATATATATATTTTATGTGGGAATTAAACTGCCAACCAACTGGAGCAATTCCAGGGCAAACCAAATACACCATATGGAACAAATAAAATACCCATTTAATTTAAATGAGGCTTTAAATCACTTCCATAATAGAGAGAACTTGAATTAACTGCAAAGGAATACACTGGAACCTTGTCTAGTATTCAAGGCAGGTTAAAAGTAGAGGTGATTTCTCCAGTTCCTATGTTATTCTATGGAGCCTATGCACTAAGATCTCCATAGGTTGAGAAATCTTAGTGAATAGGTTCCCTAGAATAACATAGGAACTGAAAAAGCAACATCACTGAAGAAATCTTCTCCACTTTATCACTCCTTAGTGCCTCTCCCCCACCCACCCACTGTGTATCAAAAGCCCATGACTGGTCCTTAAATGGAAAATACTGTATTGCCCAAAACGTTTGAGGAAAACTGGGAAACTGTCAATATTTCAAATAATTTAATATGTCTTCCAATTAACAGAAAACCACCAACACATTGTGGCAGGGTGCAACATACTGCAGGAGCGTTATACTGCAAAGAAAATCCCACTATTACACTTAAATCCTGCTGGGAGGAGACACATCTGACACATTTGAGTGACATGCAATAGACTCCATGTAGAAGTGGCTGGGAATTCAAATGTACTTAAAACCCTTTGAGTGCCAGAGGGATATGAAACACATTGCTCTACAATGTGTTTCGCACTCCTCAGGTACTCAGATGGTTAAAGAAGTGTTTATTTTTATTCACCCCCATAACCAGCAACCTGGAATTACTGCTGAATATCCCATCAATGGTGGCAGACATGAGTGATTATTGCCAGAATCCAGAACACAAAAACTCTTCCCACTGATTTCTTATTACATAAGGAGAACACGAGGAGGAGTTATTTCTTATTACATAAGGAGAACACGAGGAGGAGTTATTTCTTATTAGATAAGGAGAACACGAGGAGGAGTTATTTCTTATTAGATAAGGAGAACACGAGGAGGAGTTATTTCTTATTAGATAAGGAGAACACGAGGAGGAGTTATTTCTTATTAGATAAGGAGAACACGAGGGGGAGTTATTTCTTATTAGACAAGGAGAACACGAGGGGGAGTTATTTCTTATTAGACACGAGGGGGAGTTATTTCTTATTAGACACGAGGGGGAGTTATTTCTTATTAGATAAGGAGAACACGAGGGGGAGTTATTTCTTATTAGATAAGGAGAACACGAGGGGGAGTTATTTCTTATTAGATAAGGAGAACACGAGGGGGAGTTATTTCTTATTAGATAAGGAGAACACGAGGGGGAGTTATTTCTTATTAGATAAGGAGAACACGAGGAGGAGTTATTTCTTATTAGATAAGGAGAACACGAGGAGGAGTTATTTCTTATTAGATAAGGAGAACACGAGGAGGAGTTATTTCTTATTAGATAAGGAGAACACGAGGAGGAGTTATTTCTTATTAGATAAGGAGAACACGAGGGGGAGTTATTTCTTATTAGATAAGGAGAACACGAGGAGGAGTTATTTCTTATTAGATAAGGAGAACACGAGGGGGAGTTATTTCTTATTAGATAAGGAGAACACGAGGAGGAGTTATTTCTTATTAGATAAGGAGAACACGAGGAGGAGTTATTTTTTATTAGATAAGGAGAACACGAGGAGGACTTATTTCTTATTAGATAAGGAGAACACGAGGAGTTATTTCTTAGATGCATTACATGCAGAACTCCTGCTTTGTGGTCATCATGATTTTCTGCAGTTATTAACCCTTTGATTGCTAATGCACTGGACACCTCTCTGTCATCCCATGGTAGTTAAGGTAAGTGGGCGTTTTATCATTATGAGTGGTGTGTGTTCCTTTATGGAGAGACAGATGCTGGTTTCCTTCGTCTTACTGACAAATCGACTTGGGGGGGGGGGGAGGGGGAAATCAGACTAAGCATCCAGCATACTGAATATGATGATTTATATAGACTTCTTCATTCTCTAGCTTTTAAGTGATGCAAAATTGATATACAGCATAATTCATCAAAGCCCCTGTATGCAAATGATGCTCTCCTTACCTTGTTCTGAATTCTCTAACCTATTATGGCCCAGAGGGGCGTGCAACGCATTGGAAAGAAACATGCTGCACACCCCACTGGTTTATTAAGGGTTAAATTGCTCCGGTATGGTACTTTTTGTTGACGAAAGCTCATCCATTTCTGACAGTTATCACAAAAACATTGGGCCACAAACATTGTTTGGTGTAGTATTTAGGTGCAGCTTGCTGGACTTCGGTGGACTCATGCTATATAATTTTTACCCAAGTGAAAGAGACTATTAGCCACACGTACACTCTGGGAAAAATAGAGCACCATTTGATGTCTCCCGTATTAAAGAGGCCTTAGTCAGCCTTTAGTTCACACCTACTACAAACTACCAGGCATGGATTTCACATAGATTCAATGGGTTTCTACTAGATTTCAATGGGAGTCAAATATAACCAATGAGAGTGTCAGCTGCAATGGAATCCAGGTATTATGCAGAAATCCTACAGAGAAAAAGACCAGCAGGGTTAAGAACAGATCTTTATTCGACTGGATTGTCAGCACAACTTTGGTCACCTATGAACAGAGCTGCAATGAAAATTATTAAGAGTCTCTTATTTTTATAGGTACAGTTCCCTTATTTAATAATTTGACAGGCAGCACTGGACTTTAAACATGCAGCGATACTTTTTAGAAGTATGATAATTTCCCTTAAATACAAAAAGGGACCTCTTTAAAGTGGATCTATCACCCCTTTACAAGTTATGCTCATTAGGTAGATTACTTAGCGAACAAGTTTAAAACATTATTTTACTCTTTAAAAACGTTATTTGCGTGAAAATTAAGGATTAAAGAGTGCCCTGCATCCTATTTCTGGGTCAACTGCTCTTGCCGAAGTTTGCCGCTTTGCCTCTGCTCCGTCCACCCAGCATCCTCCAATGAAGGAGGCATTCCGTTTTAGAATCTCCTGGTGGTTATCCACTGTTTTTGTGAAAGGCAATTCCGCAGAATTCAAAACTCTGCTCTAACGTCCTGCATTTGAATTGACCGATGACGGAGGCGTTCTGTTAGTAAGCAGGAGCGATCTCATTGGCTAGATATCGATTCCTGAGGAATATTTTAAGCATCTTAAAAGGAACTACTAAAGTTTCACTAAATGGATTCTCAGAAATGAAGTTAAGGCAAAATACTTACCACTTAAAAAGTAAACCACAACTGCAAGCTTCTAAGTAATTTAAGATAATTTGTATTATACCAAAGGAACATTAGATTATGAAATACTTGACATATATGCAAGTTTTCTGTTTAGACTAAGAAACACAGATTAAAGTGATAGTAATATTTCACAAAAAAATGTAGCTCCGTATTTGGACCAATTCTGTCAGAGTTGTAGTTCAATAGTAACTGAATGATAAAATATCCCCCTCCCATCCCTTTTACCTAGGGTAAGCTGACTCCCCTCAGATGTAGAATCTGGTCACTTGACCAGACAGGTCGCAGCAAAGGACAATCTTCTTAATGTGAGCATAAGAAAAACCCTGCCCCCTGAAATTTTTCAGGTTTTTCCTTATGCTCACTGAAGATTGTCCCTCGCTGCGATGCATCTGGACAGTCTTGCTGCTCTGAGGTGAGCAGTGTTACATCAGCAAAAATGGATACTTTACCATTCAATTACTCTTGAACTACAACTCTGACAGTATTGAAATAATACTCTCCATGGCCCAAATACCATGACGATTAATTGGTGCTGTTTTTATTGTGAAACATTACTATCCCTTTAAGACATTCTTTAGTGATACTCCATCAGCTGGAAATATTCTAGGTCCTTAAAGACCCAGATCTTGTGCTAACCAAATGTATTATTCATGAACTGGGCATTCCAATTGCACTATTACTATTGGGAGATTAACCTGCCCCAAACCAGCAAAAGACCCAATACTTAACCCTTTGAGTGCCACATGGGTAAGCAATGTGTTTAACCCTTTGAGTGCCAAGAGTATGTGACCTGTTACTTTAGCCCCCCCCCCAACCAGTACCTAACAATGTCTCTACCAACACAAGTATTTCAACTCATCCTGGTAAGATAAAAGGAAACAAAACTGGCATGGTTTATTGCCATAGTTAAAAATTCCGTAAAAACTGGAAAGCATTAGGCATTCAGCAGTGCACCAAGCAATCAAAGTAAAATATATCAAGGGCTGACAAGCCACGAGCCTGTGCAGCAGGACGTTTCCTTTGATTTCAGCCCTTTTTGAAAATCTAAACGTGAACAGTGTACACTTGGTCATTTCTTACTTCAGCCTGCAAAGTCAGGGAATTTACCAAATTAGGACCATTTAAATAGCAAGAACACTTAACTGAATCCAAAAAAATGCACCTGAAACCATTATGGTTATTGCCACACTGCAGAATACGGAGGATAGCAATGCCTCTAAGAAATGCTCTTGAAAATTCAACCTGTTCTCTTGTTAACACATTGGAGATTTTAAAAGCACTTTTAAATAAAAAAAAAAAAAATAATAGATTTTTCTCATTATTTATTCTGTGTTTAGGCCAAAGGCATGACATGTCATGGTCCAAGTTTCTGAACTGTTCTCTAGTAACTGGAGAGATGGGATAAACACAGAAATATATAAGTATATGACCCAAGTGATTTATATCAAAGTTTAGATTAAATACAACAAAACATAAACTGATTTCCAAACGTGTCTTTCTTGTAAATTGCATTTGAAACTTGACAATTTGCCTGTTAGTAATGGCTTCTATTTTTATTTCCTTTACAGATGGTGCTAGACTAGTCTGTGAAAATAAATAAAAACTGCAGAATCTTTGACAGGGGAAAAAAAATGTAAAAGAATTTGGGTCAGAGATAAAACTATGCGTTCCCACACTGCACTCAGCTGTGAGGATCCCCACTGCAGTTGGTTGCCGGATAATTTCCCATGCAATTTATGTAACCGCTTACATTTCTAGCAAAGCGTACACAATGCTTTTATTTAGATGGCCGGTGAGCCCTGAAATTTTACCAGCAGCATAACAAAAGGTCATTTTACTTACAGGCACAGCAAATGTATTAAATTAAAGATGGAGGAGGCCTGTTCTCTCTTGCCAGAAAACGTGGAGGCTTTCACCCTTTAGTTCCAGAGGGGCAGGGGCATGCATGTTGAAAGAAAAAGCACAAAGTTGAGAAGTATCTCTCCAATAAATCTCTAACTCTATGGAGCCTAGTGACAAATTTATAGGCACTGGAGAGCTCATTTTATTTTATTAGACTCAAATTAATGCGCCATCCTTGTTTGTCATTAAGAGCTTGAGTAGAGAACTGTAAGGGATGTCCTACTACCCATTATGAACACCTTTCCCTAGACCACTGCATCCAGCCATACAATGGTGCTAGGTTGAGCCAAAAATAACAACCTCCATTTGGTAAGCTGCCTCTCAATGCAAGAATGTTACGGCAGAGGGAGCCATAATTTTGGTGGTTGCTTCCAGCAATCACCACATGCCTGTGTCACCTCATCCAGCTTTACTTAAGCCATTGCAAAGAATGGACCTATACATCTTTCATCATTTTGTGCCATTTAGAGTTATTTCAATACTGTCAGAGTTGTAGCTCAAGAGCAATTGAATGATAAAGTATCCCTCTCCCAGCCCTTTTACGGATGTAACACTGCTCACCTCAGAGCAGCAAGACTGTCCAGATGGATTGCAGAGAGGGACAATCTCCAGTGAGCATAAGGAAAAACATGTCAGGGGGCAGGGTAAGAATACTGTCCGTTGCTGTGATCTGTCCGGTCCCAGGACCAGATTCCACATCTGAGGGGAGGCGGCATACATTAGGTTAAAGGGGCGGGAGGGGGATACATTATCAATTACTCTAGAACTGCAACTCTGACAGTATTGAAATAACACTCTACATGGCCCAAATGCTATGAAGATTAATTGGATCTGCTGTTTTTGTGAACCATTACTATCCCTTTAAATGACAGATTTGAGCAAAGGGTTAAGGGCCACTAGCTTACTAGAATAAGTAGTAATGAAGCTAGAAGTTGTAAGAAGAATAAAAATGTATTTAGGTAAGGAATCAGGTATCCTGTTGGGTAAGCTTAACATATAAAAGGTAATGTCGAAGGAGAGAAGAGGCAAGAAGGTATTCAGACCTCCATCAGGCAAGGACCTAGTGAAGGCTCTGGTACCTTAATGGATAACATTAGGTTCCCACTAGCAGACCCTGTAGAATCCGAGGACTATGCCAGGTACAATCATCTTACCCACTGTTCCAATAATATGTGGTCTCTGGCCACAATTTATGACCACCTACACTAGCCTGCTTCTGTGCCCAGCACAGATCAGAAGAGGTGCATCTCACAAATATTATATATTTAATCTATTTATCTCATCCCCTTTGAAAAAAAATTGTACTGTATTAAAAAGGAGAAATTTACTCACCAATATTTGTTTCTTCTGTGTCCCTCCATGGCAGTAGAGTGGGCTTTAGTCTCCTGCCCCCAGCTGGTAGGACCAATCGTTTTGCTTAAATATCCCCTGTTCACCTTCTTTATTCAGTTATTTTCTTTAACAAAGGTGTAGAAATACAAATCATAATAGTTTAAACAGGGCTGGGTGTGCCATGGAGGGACACAGAAGAAACAGAAATATTGGCGAGTAAACTTCACCTTTTCCTCTGTGTCCCCTCCTTGGCAGAAGAGTGGGATATACACAAGCAGTGTACCAGAAAGGAGGGAGAATTTACAAGTCATAGAAAGAACCAATACCCCTCAAACAAAAAAAGGGACCCCGTGCATATAGAGGCAATATATAAAATGAGTATCATACTATCGTGACACAGGCACAACTGCTTCTAGGACTTTCCTCACGAAATTGGCATCAGATGATGCCTGAACATCAAGTTTATAATGTTTAATGAATGTGGATATGGAAGACCACGTGGCCGCTTTTCAAATTTCTTCTAAAGATGCATCTGCTTTACTGGCCCATGAAGTAGATACAGATCTTGTAGAATGGGCCTTGATCTTAATTGGTGGTTTGACCTTGGCATCAGTATAGGCAAGTGAGATGCAATCCCTGATCCATCTTTGAATAGATGCTTTGGAAGCTGCATTTCCTTTAAATTTCCCAAAGAAATGGATAAACAATAATTCTGATTTCCGGAATGCTTTGGTTCTGACCAGGTAGTATGATAGACATCTGACTAGATCTAAATTATGAAATTCTTTCTCCTTGTCAGAAGATGGATTGCAAAAGAATGAAAGCAACAAGATGTTTTGATTGATGTGGAAATCTGAGACTACCTTAGATCTAAAGGACGGACGGGTGCGTCCTGATGGAAGGAAATAAGGAGATTTACAGGAAAGTGCTTGCAAGTCTGTCACCCTTCTGGCTGAGGTAACTGCCACCAGAAAAGCTGTTTTAAGTGACAGATTCTTAATGGGAATTTTATCCATGGGTTCAAAAGAAGGAGAACTTGCCAATTGCTCAAGGTCTAGGTTAAGATCACATGGTGGGATAACTTCTCTGATAGTAGACCTGATTTTTGTTAATGCCTTAATAAACCTTTTAAATCAGAGGGTTGTCAACAAATGTTTCAGCCAAAATAGAAGAAAGTGCTGAAACGAGAATCATCTCTGGAGGAAATTCAAAATTGTTGTAGATTAAATTGAATTCCTAGAAATACTTTTTTCAAGACACCATGACCTGAAAATCTTCTACACTCTAATACATTTTAGTGGTTGAATTCTTCCTTCCTGCTAAGATGGTGTTTATCACTTCCTTAGAAAGACCCTTGGCTGATAGAGAATTCCGCTTCGCCTCCAGGCCATCAGTTTCAAAAAGACTGGATTGGGATGACAAATTGGACCTTGCATTAGAAGATCTTGCAATACTGGCAATGTCCAAGGTGGGGCAACTGTTATTAGGTGAGGATACCAAGCTCTTCTTGGCCAATTTGGGGCAATAAAGATTATTTCCACTCTGTCCTTTCTTATCTTTCTTAGGACATACAGGATTACAGGAGTTTGGGGGAAAACATATGCCAAATTGAATTTCAACTTTGTCCTTACAGCATCCTGGTTTAGGGCTCTGGGATCTGTCCATCTGGAATAATATTTCCTGCATTTCCAATTGAGATTTGAGGCCATGAGATCTATTTCTGGTTGGCCCCATTTTTTCACGATTCTTTGAAACACGGACTCCTTTAGAGACCATTCCCCTTGGTCTATTTTTGTCCTGCTGAGGAAAACTGCTTGAAGATTCATTCTGCCGGAAATGTGAGATGCCGTTATTCTCAATACATTTTCCTCTGCCCAAAGGAATATTTTGGCTGTCTCCTCCATGAGATGTTTGCTCTTGGTTCCCCCTTGGTTTTCTAGATACATGACCGTGGCTTGATTGTCTGATCTTATCCAGACTGCCTTGTTTTGAAGATGTTGTTTTAGTTTGGCTAAAGCTTTCCAAACTGCCCTCATCTCCAGGATGTTTATGTGAAGCAGTTTTTCCGTCATTGACCATGTTCCTTGGAATGATATGGATTTCCATACTGCTCCCCATCCATTGAGACTTGCGTCTGTCGTCACAATCTCACATTCTGGATCCAGAAGGGAATGATCCTTCCATAGGTTCATTAACTTCGACCACCACTGTAGTTCCTTCCTTGTTGATGGGAGAAGAGGAATTACTTGACTGCTGTTGTATGGATTTTTGTCCCAAAATCTGAGATAGTTGATCTGAATGGCACTCATATGAAACCGTGCCCACGGCACTATCTGGGTGGTTGATGTAAGAGCTCCCAGAAGCACTGTAAAATGTGCTGTTGGTCTCGCTGTAGGTCTGAAACAGTTTCCAAAATCCTTGATATTCTGTCTTCTGACAGAGAGGCAATCGTAAGTTGAGTGTTCAAGTGAGTCCCTAGAAAAATGATCTTTTGACTTGGAATCATTTGACTCTTGAGTTGGTTTATTAGCCAACCTGAATCCATCAGATGTTGTCTGGTCAATTCTGTGAACAGAATTTCCTGTCTGGATCCTGCTAAGATTTTTGTGAAGACCCTCGAAGCAGATGAGAGACCGAAAGGCATGGCTCTGAATTGGTAAAGTTGTGTCCCCATGGCAAAGAGTAGGAATTTCTGGTGGCAGGGTCTTTTGAGCACGTGGTGATATGCATCCTGTAGATCTATCGATGGCAGAAAACTGTGAAGAGGAATTGACTTCATTATTGAGGTTATAGTTTCCATGCGAAAAGATGTGCTTTTCACAAAACAGTTGACAAAATTTCAGGTCTAAAATTGTTCTGTATCTCCCCCGGACTGTTTTGGTACTAAGAAAAGGATGGAGTATATGCCTCTTTTCCTCTGGTCTACTTGAACTTCTTCTACGACCTTGTGCCTCATCATCTGTTGAACAGAAATCTTCATGCTTTTTGCTTTCTTTAGTGATCTTGGTAGACTGGAACTCTGAAAATAATCTTTGTTTGGAATGGACAGAAATTCTAGTGGATACCCCATTTCCACTGTCTGATGTACCCATCGATCCTGGAAAAATGGATCCCAAACCAGTGAGAACTGGGTCAGCCTGCCCCCTACTGACCCTAGGAAAGGGGCCCACTGAACTTCAGGCGAAATCTTTTCTGAATTGGTTCTTCAGGAAAAATCTCTTCTGAATCCTCCCCTCTGACTTGGATTGAGCAAAGGTACACTGTGATTGATACCTTCTATGATCTCTAAATTGAAACCATCAGGTTCGATATCCGGAACCACGAAAGGTCTTAGGTGATTTCTTATCTTGGGAAAGAAAAGCACTTTTCCTGCCTGATGACTTCTTGATTAAATCTTGCAACTGTGATCCTAAAAGGAATTCACCTGAGAAGGGTAAGGCTACAAGCTTTGCCTTAGATGTGTAAATCTGCTCCCCAGGAACGAATCCACAAAGCTCTTCTGGTTACAATGGACATGACTGAGGATTAAGAGAGTATCTTAAGGATGTCCAGGGAAGAATCACAAGCAAAATTGTTTACGTCTTTAATTGTCACCACCTCTTTTAGTAATTTGCCCTGGATGTGGAAGATTCTATTTTTTCTTCCAGGTCTGTCGGCCAAATACTCATAGCTCTGGATAGACATGCAATAGCCATGACTGCCTTCATATTCTGACCTAGTAAAAAAAAATTTTTTTGTTTTTTTTGTTTTTTTGTTTTTTAAAGGTTCTCCATTTTCCTGTCCATTGGATCTTGTAAAGAAGACCCATCCTCCATGGGTAAAGTAGTTCTTTTTGCCAATTGAGAGATTGCCACATGAATTTTTGATGGATTAACCCAGCTTTGAACTTCTGATTCTTCAAAAGGAAACATCTTCAGAAAATGTTTATACAATGAAAAACGTCTATCAACTTTGGACCATTCGGTCTTGATAATATCATGTATTGAGCTATGGACTGTAAAGGATGCAGAGAATTACATTTTACCTAAAAAGCCATGTCCATTATATCCAACTCCTTGTGAACCTCTGTAATCCCTAATGTCTTCCTAATTAACTTTATTAATGATTCTGCTCTATCACAATTAAAAGAGGCATTTCTTCCAAGATTTCACCCTTTCTTCCAAGATTTCACAAGGAGTCTAAGTCTTGAATGCTCATATTATCCTCTTGCGTACCAGTACGTACTGATGAGCCTTCATCAGGGTCCTCAGTGCGAGCCCTTTTTTTTTTTTTTTTTTTTTTTGAGTAACAGATTGCTGCATTAATGAAAGTGTATCCTGCATGGATGCTTTCATCCAAGTTAATAAACTCTGGAAATGGGATGACATGTCCTGTCCAGCTGCTTTTCTTAGACACTCAGCACAAAGTTTGGTGGTGTCAGTTGGAGCTAAATTAGCATCACATGCTGGACATATAAGAGACTTCTGGAGCTTATCTTCCTCAGCCTGAGCAGTTTCTTCCTTACCCCCTTGCTTAGGGGAACTGGACATGGTGCATAAAAACAAAATAGATATATATATAATATTATAGCACTAAAATAATGACTACTAACCTGGATCCAGCATTGTGTCTGCCACTTATATGTCCCAGAGCAGATTACAGCATGCGTTTCACCTCTGGAAAGCATGCGTCCAACCACGAGGTTATAGATATGGATAGTTTAAAGATACGTGACGCTGGCTTCACATGAGGAGAATGGGGGAAGGAGGTATGAGGCAGGGAAACAGACTCCTGTGCATTATAATTGTCTGAACCCAAAGCATCGCAATAGATGTGGTTCAGATGGCTGGACATCATGAGGCACATCTTCAACACCAGGGACATAGAAATGCGGCCGAGGCAGGGAGGAAAAATATAAGGTGAGCAAAAAAAAATTAAACAACAAGATGGGAGGAAGTCCTCTTTGTCCCCCAGCTTCGTAGGACCAACTATAACTGAATAAGGAAGGTGAACAGGGGATATTTAAGCAAAATGACTGGTCCTACCAGCTGGAAGGCAGAGACTAGAGCTCACTCTACTGCCATGGAGTGGAGACAGAAGGAATCTTGTTTTTTCAAAGGCCCCCTGGAATAATTCTGGGACATACCAACTGCCACACAGGGGAAAAAAAAAAAATCCCACTGAAATAAAATGGGAGTTTTAACACCTTGTATGCGAGAGGGGTCTCCAAGACCTCTTCAGCATTCAAGGGGTTAAAAGTTGCATTTTTAAATCAGTGGGAATTATTTTAATTGTCCCCTACTGTGCAGTTGGTTTGTTACAGAATTACTTCAGTTCTCTTTTGAACAAGGGGTCCACATATCGAATGAACAAGATACCTTGGACTGCAAAATCTCTAAAAGTGCAAGGCCATTCCCCTTTAACTGCTTGAATGACTGAGTTATTTTGCACTGCTTTGAATTGTATCGGACACATCTCAGACATAAAAGGAGTAAAACTAAAGTTGCATTACTCATACATATAACGTGTATGGTTTACTTTTCCATTAATATGTGGTATTTCTTTCAGGAAAATTTATTTGCTGGTAGAGCTGTCACAGTTTCCAGTTCATGTATATAGCTGTGGCAGAGTGTGTGTAATAATACTATATATATATTTATCACACTCACACACTTGTATGAAAGCCCGAGTACGTGGGCTAAAGTGCTACCCATCGGTCTCAGCTGCTGCCCCGGAGCACAGACAGGCGGTAAGCCGTTCGGGGCACCCTGCTCAGGATCTCCAGGTTTGGCCAGTCTCTACTGCGCATGACTGCATCTTTCCGGCAGTTTCTACTGAGAATGTGCTGTTACGCACACAGGGAGCTTTGCAGCATATAAATTTATATTATAAGATATATTATAAGATATATCGATCTAAGCTAGTGGAATTTGAAAGATGCGCTATTTAAATGTGCATATGATGGTGTTTATTTATAAGGTGCAAGTAGAGCAGCACATCTTATTCACTGTGCTCCAACACTACCTACATTAGACTGTAAATACTTTGTGTAGTTTCGGTGACTGTGCATATTTCCATGGACAGAATCCTCTAGTAAAGGAAGTTGGGTTTTCCCACATATGCAAGATACAGTAACAGAAAAATGTGTATCCTTTCCAATATATTTCTATTGGAGGGTAGGTGTTCCCCTGCATGTTAAGGGGTCAAGAAGCAAACCTCCTCATCCCCACTTCTAGTTTCATTAGAAACCAATGTGGGGACTACACATAACTAAAGCATAAATACCACATTTGTGGTAACAAGCATGGTATTAACAGCCAAACTTTAAAGGTCCCCCTAACATCACTATGAGATCAGCAGTGATGCCACAGAAGTATCACCAAACACATTACATTGCGTTGAGTACCCCTCTGGCACTCAAAGAGTTAATACTTAAAGTGCACTTTAAGTATTAACATATATTACTGAAGAACATGGGTGCATAGCTGATCATTGGTGTAACATAGCTTTAGTGTTAATCCTCCAGTATTATAATAAAAAAAAAAAAGTTATAAATATATTATAAAATCTCTTTAAATGTGCACTGTAAATTAAATAGTCCATTATCTCAAAAATGTCTAAACAACAGAAGTTTACACAGAGAGAGTAAACTCTCATTATGAAAAATATAATCAACAGCCCTACAACATGTAAAATAGACCTCCAAATGCTGGGAGATCCATCTATAAAATGTCATTAGAGAACCAATTTACATTTCAAGATGCTCTGATGCTACTGCCATCTATGGGAAGTTTGGGTCTGCAACACTTTTCACAGGAAGCAGTAGCAACAGGACCAAGTGGCTGCAGATTATGAATAAAAGACTATGAAACAAAAAAAATAAATAAATAAATAAATTCAAACTTGCCCTGTAGCAACTTATGAATGAAGCAACTCCAAGCAATGGTATTACTCATTTTACTTGGCAGAAAAAAAACCTCTACCATGTACTAAGGGTTCCTTTAAGTATTAGATTTCCTTTCTTTCATCCAGCCCTTCCTCTGGCCAGAGGGATCAGTTTCTATCTGCCAAAACAGCCAAATAGGGCTCTATTGTACAGCCCCTGACTGTTTACCATATATGTTTCCACTAGGTTTCCATAACAGCAGGTGTAATATAACAGAACTCCCCTTTAAGCACAGCTAGATAAAAATGGGACTTTATTTACACACTCAGATCAGCAGTTTTGTTATAATAGTCCATAATGGTTGCACCCCTAGGTTACCAATGAGCAGAAATAAATATGTGGTGGTGGAGCATCTGCACGTCTAACTATGGCCATTGTCAGAGGGATTTTTTTCATCCCACAAATTATTACATTAGCTGGGCAGTTCCCTTCTGCCCTCAGCCACCCCCCACAGTGGGGCTTCCTCCCTCAGCCGCCCACAATATAGTGGCTCCCACCCACGATCCAATTAACCCTTTGAGTGCCAGAGTGGTATCCCACTGCATAGACAATGTAACAAGACTGCAGGTGTTCTCTCTCTCTCTCTCTCTTCCCCAAGCCTCTTCCGGCATGGGCAATGAGGTGCTTCTTTTGGACAATATAAATTAAAAGCTTTGATTTCAGATTTACTCTTCAAAATAATTACTCATCAATTTCCAGGACATTATTACTGATGTTTACATTGTCCCGTTTCAGACGCATCATCTTATACTTGATCTTTCATCCACTGAAATTAAGCCAAAATGTTTTACACTTTTTTTAAGCTTCAATCACTGATGCACCTGTCATTTTCATGGAGAAAAAAAAAAAAAAAAACAGAATATTCCAATTTGTCATGTACGTGGATAAATATAACTCAAGAGGTTTCCTAAAAATGATGACTACAACATGTCTCATAGTTAAAGAAGAGATTAACAGAAATAAAAATGTGTCACTAATCTGTTTCTTGCTTTTATGTTGGAGGTGCATCACAGGGCTATCTGTTGGGCTGGTGGCCTCGGACTGCAGTTGATTAGAACACAGCCCACTACATTTATTTTATATGTATACTAGTGCTGTAGATATTGGACAGCACTGGTATAAACAGACATTCTCCTGTACTGCAGTCATTGGCTGCATGCATTTGTTTATACAACTCTGAAAAACAGAGTAGACCAAAAGCAAGTTGAAATTGGCACACTCCATTTGCTATGGAGATATTTTTCTAGCTTATACAAATCAATTAATATATAGCCACATTTCCATTAGGCAAAATAGGGGAACCTTCAATAGTGCAACATTTTGAGGGGTTGGAAAACATGGCTCTGTTTTGATTTACACGTTAAGGGGACGTGAAGAAAGAAAAATGAAAAACAATAAGTACAGGTCATTTTTCACTCCAACAGTAAGGAAGAATACACCAATTCACAAAGCGATTACAATTTAGGAGCACAAAAAATTAAATGTTAGTTCCAACATGATTAGTTAAACCAAATCTGCTTTTCAAGCAGAATCACTCTTAGACCATTTTAAACCAAGTGTCAGAGGACTGCTAAGTGTATTTCTTCATAATGCACTGGAAAACCCTCTAACTTTACCACTGATCAGCACAGTATTGCACCACAGACCAAGGCTGGTACAAAGATTTGAAAAACTGACTCACACTAAATCAACTCCACTGAGAAATGGGAGAATTGTAAGAGGCAGAAATAAATCAAGGATCTGTATCAATGTGTTAATTAGGGGCAATTTGACTTTAGTGAATTCCAACAATTCCATAACAAGAAGGGATTTAGAACAAGGGTAAGAAAAGAAGCCTTTGGATCACTAGCTACTGCACTTTAGCTCCCATTATGCCAAAGGTTGAAAATACCCCAGTTTTAGACAGTTTAGATATTCTGCTACATAACATGTAAATGGGCAGCTCTCTCCATGCAAGGTTGGAAACCCAGTGGCTCATCAGATGTCGGACTACAACGCCAGTCATGCTCAGCCATATGATAACTGCTTTGGATAGCAATCTGTAGTTCAATAACAATTTGAAACTGACAAATTGCCAGCCCCTGGTAAGGGCTGTAAAGTAATTTACACAATAAGGCAACTTTTCTTTTCAGGACATGTTTCACAAACATGTGAACGAGACATTTATAGCATTTAAGGAGTTAAACATTCCCATTTAAAACAGGATTTTAGGGCATGAACTGTTTCCTACAGTACATTCCCCCCCAAAATTGTTCCACATTTCACTTTATACATATACCTCAAATCTTTCTAATAAAGTCACAACAGAAGCATCACCACACCTCTACTTTTCTTTCACACATTGCCAGAAGTTGGCCTGGATATGTTTGAGTCCTGCACAAGTACACTCAACATTTGGCCCTGATGGTAATAAACGTCTTCCTGAAATATCCATGATAATGGTCAGGATTTGTTGTCAGCAGGGGGCAACTGTACGGTATCTTGTGGGGTGATCACATTCATGCCATGCAGGACAAGATGTCATTGTGACGCCCAACTAGCTGCTTGTCCCTTTTCAAAGATCCATTCATAGCCAAACGAACTCCAAAATATCCACAAGAAGGACAATTCAGTTTATTTCTTAACTCACTAAAAGCAGAATGATTTTAAATACTTTGTTTTATAATTAGTTGGTCACTTCCTGTCAAACACTGTTGCATCATTTTGTCATTAAGTGGGATACAAACAGCAAACTCTGGCATATATTTCCCTATGCAATACTGTAAAAGAAAATTTCCAAGATGAGAAAAAGCTTAATATTGGAGACCTGATATATTATTAAAAAGATCTCTGTGTAGCAGCACTGCCCAGTGAAACCTGAACCAAGCTCAGGAAAGAGAAGCTCTTCCTTCTTGCTTACAGAAGAGTATTGTAACTGATCCAGGACTCAAAATGAACTGGCACCTTAGGCAAGACTCAGTTCTTAATAGATACTGAAGCCAATATGCCAAGTATTATTGGATCAAACTAACAAATGCATGACAAGAGAAACATGAAAATTCCCACATAATTAAAATGAGGTACTTATCCCCATGAATTCTAAGAGCCTCCAAAGCAACATGCTGGAGACCTTCCTAGCATCAAGGTGTTAAAATCAACATTTGAATGTCAATTATCAGGTTTTATCAAGACTGCTCATGTGCAAACCCAAAATGGCTCCTGTCAGATTTTTTTTTTTTTTGGGTGGGGGGGGGGGGGAAGAGGTGTCAAAGCTGTCCCACTCAGCTGGCACCTGCCTGGAATGTAAGCGAGATGTTTTGTATCAGAGCCACAAAATTGAGTTGCATACACAGCCCAACAGATTGCCAAGGTTTGAAATAAAATTCCAGTCCCTGTCTTATCAGGTACCTACTACTCTGAACTAGGAGACTGGACTTCCATCAAGGAGTCAACAACTCCAGTACTATTTTGTCAGGGCTTTCAATGAAGCTCTTGCATCCTCAGCAAGTCTGCCCCCAGAGAAGATCTGCTGAGGGGAGGGGGGCATACCATCATCATTATAGTTGCACTTTAATAAATGAAAATTTTAAATTTGCCCCTTTGGTGCAGCTGATTTCCCTCAGGTTTCCTTAGTAAATTAGTCTCATTCTACCCCCACAATGCAAAGGGAAGCAGTGACCATACATTCCTCCCTCAAGAGTCAGACTGAGAAAAGAACAGGAAATTGAGGGACACATACTACTACATCAGTGCTTCAGCCTTTTTTACTTTGTGACACACCTGATTAATTTGACAAATACCAACAAAACACCCAAGGTCTTCCCCAATATCTGAAACAATCTCTGTAGTAGAGATTGAGTGCACCTTAAGGGAAGGGAGGCTACTGTTTTGGATTTCAGATACTTAAAGGTTTGGAAAGAATTTTAAAACTAGGAAAGGGGGAGGAAATGAAACAGGATGGGATGAACAATGCAGACGAGTAAATGAGATTAGAGAAGGATGGTGGGGTATCCTTTTAAAAGGCTGCATTTTAAGTATTGTGTGGCTGCACACTGCATTAAACATGCCGCCTAGATAAAAAGGGCAACATGAGAATCTCGCCCTGCATATAAGCACGATATTCTCGTGTCGCCTCCATAAATGCCACAGCATTGGCCACATACAATGAACCTGGCAGCCAGCGCACACCCTTCAGTTCAGTTAGTTTCTGAACTCCTGAATGTAACACTCAGCCCCCCTGCAAAACGAGACGGAGCCATCGGCCTCTAAACTCATAACTGGGCAGCCCAACACGGCCCTGCTCTCCCTTGTACTTATGGCTGGGATCTTTATCATTGCCTTCTTCATGAGTAAACTCAAAAATAGCAATTTCTTCCCTGGGAGGGTGATTGAGCACTCATTGATCTCACTCTCTCTCATCTTCTCATCTAATTCATCAAATAGGGAGGTGAATATGTTCTAGCTTGATAAAAGGCAAATGCATATTTCAAAGAATGCACATCTTCAGAATGGCAACAACAACAAAAAAAAAAATGTATGCTGACACATCTACCGATCACTCACTTTTATTATGCACACTGTTAACCCTTTGAGTGGCAGAGGGTTAAGCAACGCATTGCTTTGCAATGTGTTGCGTGCCACTGTGGCACTCACAGGGTTCATCTGACAATCCAGCCTCTTACTTCTAAAGTTTAGTATGCATATATATAAAACCTGCAAGGCATTAACAGGACACACACACTCTGAAAAAATATATGATCTGCAGCTACTGATATTTTATATCTATTGTATAACAGACAATGTATGTACTGTGTATATGTGCGCTGAGTGTATGTGCATTAATGTATGTATTTGTATGAGAGCATCTATGTATGTGTGTGAGTGTTTGTGAATGTATGTATGTATTAATGTGTGTCTCTTTGTGTGAGCTCGGTACTACAAGTAACACCACAAAAAAAAAAAAAAAAAAAAAACACAAACAAACAAACAAACAAACAACAACATTGTTTCTTTAAATTATTTACATACAAAGGAAGCAATGACAGCCTTTGGGTAAACAGGGAGAATCAGAATTTCTTTCAAATGTTATGGTAAATAAACTTGGAGCTGATGCCATAAACACAAGCTACTTAAATTTAGTTAAATAATAGAAAAACTGTTTAATCATTAAGCATGGTGGCATGGATTGGGGTAAAGCAAATGCAGTATAAAAGAAACAAGAAAAATAAAAGTGGGGGGGCAGGATTAAAACACCTGTGAGTATGACTTCTGCAATGGGCAATATATTAGATGGATTACTAACTGACAGTATTAAAGACTATGCAATGACCACAAAATAAGTAGAAGTCACCATGGGTTTTCTGAAAAAAGATCATGTCAACCTAATTTAAATGCATTTTAAGAAATAAGTTATTTAGACAAGGGTATTGATGATACTGTAGTAAACTTGGATTCTGCAAAAGCCTTTGATACGGTGCCTCATAAATTAAAAGGCCTCAACTTGGGAGTCGATAGAGAACTAGTAAAATTGTATGTTGCAGAGTCATTTTAAATGGAACCTTATCAAGTTGGCAAAAAGATGTAAGTAGAGTGCCTCAAGGTTCTGTCCTGCCCCCCCCCCCAAAAAAAAAAAACAACAATTTTCAAATGTGATTCATAATTATCTTACAATAGTTCTTAGAGTTTGTTGATGACACTAAACTGTGCAAGAACATAAATACAAATACTGAGCAGGATGGTTTTTGTTCTCTGCAGAAATGTTTGGATAAAACTGAGCATCGGATAGGCTAATAATATTGATACATTTATGGTTATGCATTTGAGTTGCAGAAACAAACATGCTACATATTCACTAAATGGGGAAATCTTGTTCGAGAAAGATTTACAGATGGACTTCACAGAAGTGTTCCATGTCTCTCAGATGTTGCAAGAGCCAATAGGGTATTATCCTGCATAAAAGAGGCATAGATGCATAGGACTGGAATTTAATTCTACATCTATATAAATCCTTGGTAAAGCCTCATCTAGAATATGGACTGATGTTTTGGATGCTAAGGGGTGGCAGAATTAGTTTTTATAAATATATTTTAGGTTAAACACTATCTTTCTAGCTCAGAATAATGTAGAGAATTATGATAGTTTCAACGGCCATAGTATGTTGATTCAGGGAAATATTCAACTTCCGTTTGAAGTCAGGAAGGAATATTTACCCACTTGGTGCTTAATTAGAAATAGATTCATCTAATTTTTTCTCCTTGTTGTTGGGTCAACAAGGGTGATCTAGCATGAGCTGAACATCTCTTTTTCAGCCTCATCAACTATGGTATGCATCAATTTACAATGTTATGTATGACTCTGGCAAAAGGGTAACTCACTTTCAGAAGATGAAAAACAAAGAAGGGTGGGTAACTATATATAAGCCATCTAGGTGCCACAGCATGTGCACCTCTCTGGCAGCCCTAGTGTTAATTATGTTAAATATAAAAGGCCGCATCTGTCAAACAAAAAGCGAAGCAATTCTGGAGGAGACCAACTGCCCTATATGCTATCAAAGGAGTTTTTCTTTGAAAAATTATAGAGCAGTTTTGCTCCAAACCTGAGGGCCACATTTATTAAAGGAAAAAAAGATGGTCTGTAATATTATTAACCCCATGCCTTAGTAAAAACTAAGTATGCCCCTCTTCTGTTCTTTTGCAGAGGCAGCAGGTGAAGACTTAAAGGCAGACCCTCCCAGCACATCACACCACACAATACCTACTGGTAGCGGACAGTGTTAATTTGCATTCTTGCTTCTGAGTGCCTTTGCATTGTCAACCCCAGCCCACAGGTGTCTGTTCTGTGATAAATGCACTGTCAAAAAGAGGGGAGGGGGTAAACTGAAGACATCTTGAATATGCTGCCCTGAGTAGCGTAGTATATAATCCCTAAGGGGCCAGAAAGAGGTGCAATGCATTGCTTAACAATGGGTCAATTTAGTATACCGTTAGTTGGCTCAAAATACCTTCAGAGTCAATATGCCACAACTAATATTAAGCATATTGGACACATGGATAACAGCAATGCAGGGCAAATATAGATTTAAGACAGCAAAGTAAAGAACTGACAGAGCCTTTGAGGTTCATAACTGTGCTACCCCTTCATTTTAACAGGGATAGTTGACACTAAGAAAAGGTAAATAATGTAACCTGTCCATTTTACAGCATGGGGGAACAGAGGACACAAGCCATCAGGTGCACCAGAACCTGCATAAAGTTAGTGCCCCTGAAGTATAAGCAGGTTCCAGTCAGCTTGTTAAGAAGTTTTCAAAGCCATGTCTTTCTACTTCCCTTGCTAGCAGAAAGTGTATAGTAGCATCAGGAAGGCACACTTTACTTATGCTACTTTATCTACCCTTTCAGAGACAGAGTACCCAGTAGCATCTGAAAGCTCATAATATCTTCCATAATCAGTGTATTAGGGGGATGAGAGGAGGCAGTCACATATAACTAAAAAAGTCAGCCAAGGATACCATCAAATAATACATAGTAACATAGTAATTTAGGTTGAAAAAAAGACTTGTTCAACCCTTTTCCTATTCCTGTTTACCATCATTGATCCAAAAGAAGGCAAAAAAAAACCCCTCAATACAGCAATTGCAAGTTCTGCCTTGAATGGGGGGAAAATTAGGAAGTTATATTTATATTTTCAAGACTAAGATTTTTTTTTTGTGACAACGTTTTCAAAACAAATGTGTAACATCTTAACAAGGAGGACAAGTATCAGTACAAGCATTATTTCTAGATCTCTACTTGCTCTAGCTAGTTTCACCCAGTTATTGCCAACCCTGTTTGGCTTGGCCTGCTCCCCATTTCATTTTAATGCCAAAATAAAATGTGTATATAAATATATATAATAAAATAATGTTGCCAAATGGCAACATATAATTTGGAACAATAATGATAAAAAAATACAGTTGGACATTACATGAAGTTTAACATGCACAAACAGAATTCCACGTTTATAATTACAAGTACTGTTTTTCAGTCGGGTGGGGGGGGGGGGGGGGGAGACAATCCATTTCCTTTGCCCTTATCTCTTCCTGTTACATCTTATACACTGCACAGAGTACTGCCTGCTAACCAGGAAGTAAAACTGCTCTGCCTAGTTCCCTGATGAACATGCTTATCTCTGAATTTTACCACAAGTTGTTTCATTATGTTATATTTTAGGAATATCTTACTAGCCCCTTAGTTGCTAAAGGGCTCAAAAGTACACTAAACAAAAATTAGAGACTACAAAAAAGCTCAAACTGCCTAGCCAATATTTTGTTGCCATTTTTAGGGGGCAGGTGGGTTTGTGTCTTTTTTATTTTTTTCTTGCCAGTGAATTCCGAGGGAACCCGGAATTCCATGATGTGCCAGAACCGTCACTGGACCTTAACCCCTTAGGGACCCTTGACGTACCAGGACCTTCAAGGGTAAATTTGCTCGAAAGACCCTTGACGGTCCTGGTACGTCACGTACTTTTTACTTACAGCGCTCTACCGGGAGCGCTGTAAGTAAAAATAGGGCATGAAATAGACCGCTCCAAGATCGGAGCGATCTGTTTCAAGCCCCATAGTGACGCGCCGATACACGTGACAGGTCACGTGTACCGGCTCGTCAAAGTGCCCCTATGCGGACGTTATGGGACGGAAATGTCCCATAACGTCCGGTCCTTAAGGGGTTAATTGCTAGTACTGTTGTTTTTTCCCCCTTTCTTTCAGACATCATTGGGGAGGGGCATCAGGACACCTCCTGATGCCCCACCTACCTAATCATGCTGGGAGATCAAGGAGCTTTTCTGCTTCACTCTTCCTTGGACTTCTGGGTAGAAGTGGGGGAAATCCTCCCCACCTACTCCTACCGGTTTCAGTAGGAGTGAAACAGGAGAGAATGTTGCTCTCTTGCGTCGCCAGTATTGAATCTCCCAGTGAGACTGGTTGGGAGATCAAAAGCTGGAGAGGGGGACGGGAGCAGCAGAAGGGGTCCTCATGCCCCCCACCCAAAAGAGGCCTGAATAAAAAATGAAAGATTAATCCAGTGTGTGCCACAAAAAGGAGGAGATCCAAGCACTGCTCTGAAATGCACTGGACACCCCTGTGGTTCCCCATCCTTTCTCCACTGGTATTCAGGACCTGCTGCCAGCCTAAGACAGATGGTACTCTATTGTGACAGGTTGACATATTATATCTTGTGCAAGGAGCATGGCTACCAGTAGATTGATATGTAAAAAGTATGTGTTTGTTTGTATAGCGGCACATTCTGGAATAGTTGTGCACACTCACTTAGGGGTAAAAAGAAACATGACCCCTGATTTGATGCAGCTGGTTGACTATTGCCAATATGGAATGCTTTATCTACCTTTTCATTTCCTTTGTTGTTAAGACCATTTTAGTACAAGCAACTTATAGTTGAAAAATGTATGAAAAAATTATAGATTGTAGTTAGAGTAGTTTTGTGCTACTGGCAATGTATGTCCAATTATAGTAACAGGGTGTAATTAGCCTTGGAAAATTAGTAGCTAATGACTACATTCATAAATTCCATGTTGTTCACAGCTATATCTTTGAAGAGGTGAAATAGCTTGATTTTGTACAGTTGTACTCACCAGCCTTGAGTTAAAACTGCAAATTACCCCTCATTTGATGCAGTGGGTATTCTTTACAAAATGGTATACTTTGTCTACCTTTTCTTCACTTCTGCAATGGTTATAACCATTTTACTACTGACATATCTTGTTTGAAAAAACAAGAAAAATCAGAGTTGTAGTTGGAGTACTTTCATGCTTCTGGTACCCCCTACATTATGCCATCTCATACCAGTGGGGTGTCATTTTTCTTCTAAGAGAACTAGCTAATGAAAATAGTAGCAAACTCAATAGTTTTCAAACATTTTAGTACATCTGAAGAGAGAAAACATTAAAAATGAATAATAAATTCCCCTTAAGCAACACGTTCCAGAAGAAAGGCAAGTAACCTCTCAGTTGATAGAGTGGGTTATCTACTTCCCATCAAAGTACAGTAATTTGGCTGTTTTAGGGTAGTTTTACTATGTAACCACTGGAATATACATTTTAGTTCATAGAGCTGAAAATACCATTTGGCTCTCCTGATTATTAGAGGTCTCCGCATGACATTCATGTTGGTGCAACTATACATATATGGTATTTTTGTACCTGGGGAAGTTAGAGCTTTTTCAAGTCAATGAAACTTTCACAAATCAGATCAACATTTTTATATATAAAGTACTTGACTTTACAAAAATAAGTAATTGTTTCCTTTCTTGGAATTATATCGTAGCTTGTAGCACAATGCAAGATTTACTTCATGGTTAGGCACCATGCAAAAGCTCAATTCATTCTGGAAGGGAAAAAAAATGGTGTTTTCCATACGCAACTATAAGAAGTTACCTATTGGAACCAGACCTAAACATATGGATAGCGAAAATGCTGAATATGTGTCTGGCCTACAAGGTCAAAGCCCCTGGCACGCAAAGGGTTAGAAGTCAACATTAAACATTTTTTGTAGATATCTTTATAGAAAAAGGTACAGCCTAAGTGGATGTCCATACTCTGGTCGAGAATAAGTAGCCTAAGCAACACATGGGGGGGGGGGGAAGCAAGAGAAAACCAAATATGCATGTTAATGCAAGGTAAGTACAGCAATAACAAATTACACCATGTTGGGGACAAAACTGTAGAAAGACACAAATATGTGAATATTCGTGTCAGAATAAAAGACCAGAGCAGGGATCCAAAGCACTGAACCCAATGTCCATGTAACATTCAGCTTCATCAGGGGCATCAAGCATGTTTGGTTTAACTATATACACTGTAATTTACTTTGTGCATCACAGATTCACTTTTAATTCTTTGGATACTAGACTTAAGAGAAGTCGTATAACAAATTTCAAGACTTATGCAAGCAATCTAGGTTTTAGATTTGAATATTTTCTTGGTGCACGTGATCTATTTAGTCCAAGTTTATATCCGGTGTATATTTATTGCACCTGTATGGTCTCATCTCTGTATCAATATATATTTGCACCAATAATTGTTCAAATTCAAAAGTGCATATACATAGAACAAAATCAGAGAAACTAATGAAGATTCTCAGTATGTTGAAAAATACATATACTAAGTGTAGCTAAAAAGCAGCAGAAAACTTAAGAAAATGGTTATACTGTATGGCTTTTTCTGCCAAGTAAAACAAGGAAAATGCTTCAATCAAAGGTTATTACAGCAAAAACACATTTTTTTGTCAATATGAGTGAGATGTTTCACCACCAGGTGGCGCACTTGCCATAATCTTCTGCTAATGAACTGTGTTCCAGACAAAATCTTTCAGTAGAGGACAGCAGCAAAAGAAAAACGTAATGCACGTTAGCTCATTAATAACTTTGAAAAAAGCATCTCCCAGAATTATATTACTTTACTCAACTGAAAAAATCCTGAAAGACATATTGGTTTATTCCCTCTTTAAAATAAAAGATCAGAAAACATTAACAGCTTGATAGTACATGATAAGTTTTTTGGTTCCAGAGTTTCAATTAACATAAGTCATACAAAAGTACCCTGGAGATTGACAGAGTATGCTTGGGGAAAGAAAAAAAGGATAGTTGTATCGGCCTGACAAATTCAGCACTAACCGTGCAGTAAATGATTCTTGAGAATTTAACCTAGATATTATATGATCTCAGAAGAATTAACCTCTCTGTGAAGAATGGTAAAAAACTTCTATGCAATGACCCCAAAATCCAGAGATCGATAATTGCATGCGTTGTAGTCGCTGTACACATCGTTAGGCTGTTCACTATACGTGAAATGCAACATATCTGTATACCTGATGTTCAACCCACTAATCAACCCTGAGGCACTAATTTCAATGAGACCAGTCAGATGGGGGAGGGAGCGCTCGCTCTGCACCTGATCCCTCCGTAGTGAACAAAAATAATAACCTGGGTGCTTAGGTATACTAAATTAAATGGAGGGAAAATACATTTTTACAGAGGAGGAAGTGAAGTTAAAATATGCATGTCACACTGAGGGAATTACCTAATTATCAAAACTGTAATAACCCCTCCCTTCCACTTCCTCACCCACCGATTAATAACCGTGACTAAAATGAATGGGAGGGGAGCTGTGGTCTAAAGGTGCAGTGTGTGTGTGATCAGTGTGTTTCTGGGGCAGAGGTGGGCAGCCCTTCTCTTTCCATCCGTTGGACTTCAATCCCCAATATCCTTGGCCGGTTAAGTATGCTTAGCCTTTAAACGTTCTGAGTCACAAAGCGTTAGCCAAAGCATACAAATAAATGCGTTACATACTTGACACTCAAAGGGTTAAGGATTACAACTTGTGCACCCATCTAGTCCTCGAGCCTTTGGAGGACTAGATTGTTGTGCAACGTATTGTTGCGGTGAAACAGCTGAAGAGCCACTGTTTATTCTTACTTCAATCACTTAACTCTTTCAGTGTCAGAGGGCTGTGCAATGCATTTCACCCCCCTGGCACAAAAATGTTAACACAAAGGTACTGACCAGGGTTCCCTCTGACTGGGGAGGACTAGCTTTCAAAAACACATAACGAGACACAGGTTGTCCAATTCCTCTGGTCTGTAACCCCTTGAGAGCCAGAGAGGTATGCAACGCGTTGGATATCTATGCCACTCAAAGGTTTAAGAGAAGAATAATGTATGGCTTATCTAATATGTTTATAGTGTAAAGTAATTGTGATGTAAGCAGTGTGCTCGGGCACTATAGTATTAGGGCTGACTGAAGTTCCCAGAACACACGCCAGGCTTTCTTCCGTCCTTGCCACACTCACCAGGTTGAAGACGGTGTCCACCAAGTCCCTAGTGCTGACCTCCCCGACCTCCAGCAGCCCACTCAGCACAGCGAACTTCATACGGATGCCCCTGATGGGTATTCCAGGACCTAGCCCAAATGCTCCCCCTGGGTCCGGGCCCTCCGCTTCACCTCTCCTCTCTTCACCTGTTGTGTGCACCTGCTTCTCCTGTGCGGCCATGGCTAGGAGCAGGCACACACAGGCCCGCAACGCCCCTGAGAAGCAGAGGTAGGCGACGGACTTCTCCAAGCGCACACAAGATACTGCGCGAATAACGAACACCAGAAGTATAACCTAATAGAGTTATGTACTAGATAACCCGTGTACTGTCAGGTGCACCGGGACCAGACCCGCCACTCACTCACTGCAGCGTCCTAGGAAGTGGCAGCTTGCACCGCCCATCGCAAATAACCATTGGTCGCCTGTCAGCACTTTCAATTTTTACATTGGCTACTGATCGTAGAGTCCTGTCAGCTCAGATTTCCCATTGGGCCGCCGATTCTGCTCCTGTAAGCTTTCTGATTGGTCACCACGCTGTTCTTTTTAGTGCAACTCCTGCCTGCAGGTAGGAGGTTGGCATGGTGACGTCATGAGGATATGGCTGGAAAATTGCACGGGAAGCTCACCTGTACGGAGAATCTTGACAGCGTCGCTTTAGTACTAATGTGAAATGCAGGCAACATCTCACTGATAAGGACAAGCCACCATGTGGTGATTTTCATGTTATCACCTATTATACAAGCACATGTTTCCATGTAGTATATAGGCAATGTCTATTTTGTGATAGAAATTAACTCTGAACTCTTGAGATTTTCTGCCTGCGCTGCTCTATACGATGGTATGACCAGTAGTTATGCTCTTTTATGTGACTATAAGGTGCTTAGTGTCACTTGAAATTTGTTTTAATAGGATTACATCCTTTAAAACAACGTTAATGATTTTATTATTATTTAGGTGCTAGTTTTATATATTGTGTTAATTAAGACATGCCATGTAGCCTGTTCCTCGTTTAGCCTTACATTACTTCCCCACTTATTGGGGAACTTAACCCTTCCAATTCTGGGGGAAGTAGGGTCACCTAATGGGTTTTGTGAATCAGTGGAGGAAGTCATGTAGTGATAATTGAGGGGGTACCTGCACAATATGCCTTAATTAGCATAGTTATCAATCTGGAAGCCTCAAAATTTGTTTTTTTACATACAGTAACAACACAGTATATTGGTGATTTTGAATGCTCTTTCAAAATCACCAACGTTGTTTTCAGGGTCCCTTAAAATGTTGGCAAGTTTGATTGATATATACCTCCATGAGCAAGGCCAACTCTTGGATTTACAGTAAAGAGTAGAAAATGTATTATATAACAATGCCTACAAATTATATTGTGCAGATCTGCATAAAAAACACAGCAGCTGCCTGCAAGCTGACCAAGAGAGGGAAGCAAGCAGCTGTCCATGTTGTTTGATAACAATTCACATCATCGTGTGGAAGTTGTCATCCAGCTAGATGGCAACTTTTGGCTCTAAAAACAAAAGAATGTGATGAATGCACACTGAGAAAAAACAAAATAGAGTGTTTTGCTCAAGGCATAGTAGCCTGTCCGGTACTGTTCAAGTCACGTTTTTCACTCCCATCTGCCATTGCAGAGATGAAATTTCCATATTCATATCATACTAGTTCTGCCCACAGATAATCCAGTTCTGAAATGTCAGGCAAAGCCTCTCTGCACGAGAGAAACAGCACAACCCCAGATGTACGTTTCGGTCTATGTGAACCTCATCAGAAGGGTGCAGCTGAATCCCTCAAGGACTCATGCCTGGGATGCCCTTCCACTTAGGGAGACTACAAAAACAAAAGAGTGTGACGAACGCACACAGAAAGAACAAAAAAGAGAATGTTATGCTCAACTTTTGGCTCCCCAGCTGTCAAAGACTACAATTCCCATCATCCCCAGCCAAAGGCTGATCGTCGACTCCTGGCAGACCTATGCAAAACAATAATGTATTAACCTTAGAGTACTATGGTGCTGAAATTTCTAGAAACAGGACAGGTTACAGTGTACAGTAGTGGTTATAAAGTACAGAGAAGCACATAGAGTTCAATGTAAATTAAATATCAAATGTTTATTGAGGCAACACTGAGTGTCTGCCTGTCATTTCCTTTCTACTCCATGTGGATTATGTCCTCTGTTATGTTTTAATGATTCTAAATAAAGTAACTTTTTTTTAGTTTTTCATCACTGGCTGGTGTCTAATGCTTTGGTGGATTCCATTTGACAGCCACTTGTCCTGTGTCCTCAAGTCTTCTGAAATTAGTTCATTTTTAAAAGGTTGCATGCAAAAGAGCATGTGACCACATTACACATTAATTATGTTGCCATGATAAAAATGGCGACATGAGAATCATGCACTGCATGACAGCGCTAGATTCTCATGTTGCCTGCTGAACGGTTGCATACCCTGTTTGCTTACTTCTCTGCGGATCCTGCTTTGTTGCTCTGGTTCTGTTTTCATCCTGCTTCTAACCAACCTCCAGAGTTGCCTCCTCTGCAGGCTGAGAATCACAGCTGCCATCAGACAAATAAGCAGGGTCATTCCGAGTTGTAAGAAACTTCACAGTCCCAAACTCATTGATCCATTTTCAATGCTGAAGCTGAGCAGCTGCTCAAAGGAGTTATCTCTCTGTCTAGCATACCTCCCAAGTGTCCCTCTTTAGGAGGCAAATATCTCTGTCGGTTGCTACAGCACACTCTTTAGGAGGGACAGTCCCTCTTTAAGACCCAAATCCCTCTGTCCCTCTTTTTAGGATATCCTATTGCTTGGTGTGTATATAAGTGTATGGTATTGCTCCAGGGCTGGTGCAAGGATTTTTGCCACCCTAGGCAAAACCTAATTTTGCAGCCCCTTGGATCCACCCCTTGTGCCCTACCCATTTATGCCCCGCCTCTGTATGTGTTTAAGTGTCAGTGTGTTTGTGTGTTCCCTATATGTGTCAGTTTGTGTGTGTGTTCTCTATATGTGTGTGTCAGTATGTGTTCCCTGTATGTATATGTGTGTCAGTGTGTGTTCCCTATATGTACATAAGTGTGTCAGTGCGTGTGAATCTCTGTAAGGATATAGTGTGTAAGTATGTGTGTGTGCTTCTCTATATGTGTATCAGTGTGACAGAGTGTATGTTCTCTATATGTGACTCTCCCCCCCTTTGACTCTCTCTCTTTCCCTGTCTGACTCTTGATTCCCCCTATTGACTGCTGATCCCCCCTTTGACTCTCTCTCTCTCTCCCCGTCTGATCTCCTCTTGACCCCCCTTCCACTTACTCTTCCCGGTGCATGTCTCTCTCCCAGTGAGTACGTTTCGGTGCTCTCCCTTGGCTGGCTAATTTTTTTTTTATTTTTTTTTAACCTTTTCAGTGCCAGAGGGGTATACAATGCATTGCAAAGTTATGCGTTGAGTACCCCTCTGGCACTGAAAGAGTTAATGTAGCACAGCAATGCTCGTTTCTCTCTCCTCCTCCGCTACTTCAATCCTGGTCCAGGATTGAAGGAGCGGAGGGGGAGAGAGAAACGGGTACATTAAAAAATAGCCAGCCAAGGGAGGGCACCGAAACATACGTTTTTTTTTCACTTCAGCAGTAAGTGGTGAGCGGGGAGTGCCAATGCTCCCTCAGAGAATGTGCGCACTAGGCCGGCGCCTACCTCGCCTATAGGTGGCGTCGGCCCTGTATTGCTCTATAGCAATATAACTCACATTATTGTTTGTTTAAACGTCAGTAATGTGTGTATAAATTAGTCTGTGCATAACTTTTGTCTTGTTATAAGTAATTTATTAGGTTATACAAGTAGGTATCAATAGGTAGTGAAATAGCCTAAAAATTCCTAGCAATGCCCTGTCCACCAGCATCACCCCCTAAAACACAAGTGTCCCTCTTTGGCAATTTTAAATGTTGAGAGGTCTGGCAATGCTTCCTGTTATGGCTGCCAACTTCACAGCATGTCTGGTAGACTACCAAAAAATGTATCTTCTCTAAGCTAAACAAATGTGCTTAAACTGTCATTTGGTATGCTGCAGAAGCTTGTAGCATAATATGCTAAAACTCTTCCAATGGAACAGGCAATATTAGACTATGGTTCCTACCACCCTCAGCCAGCCTTGGCAGTCTAAGTATGATGGGTGTTGTAGTCCAAAACCGAGTCAGTCTACATAAAAGTCTACATAAATACGGTATGCGACCGTTCAGTAGGTGACATGAGAATCTTGCGCTGTCATGCAATGCAAGATTCTCATGTCGCCATTTTTATTATGGCTAACTACAGAGAAAAAGGGTAATACTAGCTGGTAGTATATAATGCAGGTAAACAGGGCAGAAATAGCCTGGTGCACTCTGGGACTAAAATACAATATGCCATACAAAAAACGGAGTAGAGATCACTCTGTATACAAGTTAATCCATCTAATGAGGCACACAAACGCATGTACAAATATTTATGAAATTTTATCCAGAAATTGTATAAAAGAAGTACAAAAAACACATAAAAGTGACTCATAAAAACACACAAACATTCAAGTGAAGACTGTGCACCTATATGGTATCCTTTTAAAAGGTTGCACGCAAAAGAGCATGCAACCATATCAAGCATTAACCATGTCGCCATGATAAAAATGGCGACTTGAGAATCTCACACTTTATGCGCAAGATTGTCATGTTGCCTACTGAAAGGGTGCATACCTTCTGTGATTGTCTTCACCATCTCTGCTGGATAGTGATACTGCCTCTGGATTCATTTCAGCTCCGTTACTGACACTTCTAGAACTTGTGGGGTTAATAACCATATTCAAATAATTGGGAGATTCATTCTTCAAAAGACCCTGCATTCTAATTGTGCCCTGATTGTCTGCAAGCATATAGTGCTGGTCTAGGCAGACTGCTGAAAATCTGGGGCTGTTGTGATTAAGGAAGGTGGAAATCCTTTTGCCAGACTGCCGAGAATCTGCCAAGTCCAGCACTATATGGATTTTTATCATGGTGACATGGTTAATGCTTGATATGATCGCACGCTCTTTCGCATGCAGCGTTTTATAAGTGAACCCACCTATATAAAGGCACAGAAACAAATATATTTAGCAGCATATATAGTAATAAGCATCATTATAATGCCTCATTAGATGGACTAACTTCTATTTTGAGTGATCTCTACTGCGTTTTTTGTATGGTATTTTTATCATGGCGACATGATTAGTATAATGTGGTCGCACGCCCTTTTGCGTGCAACCTTTTAAATGGATACCACTGAAATCACTGATGTGATTGATGGAGGGCCCTCTGAATCCACTAAGTCCATAGTGGCAGGGTAATTTCCCGACTTCCATGTTGATTTTTTTTACTGTCACGCTGTGTCTAAATGTTTGGAGCTATTTAGTAGCAACCATATATTTTCCTATACCCAGCTTAGTCAGGGCCAGATCAGGATGTGTATACCAATGAGCTGACTGTGCAGAAAACAACCCAGAACCTGGTCACCAACACTGGATTGAGCTGGCGGGCCAGATTTGGATACTTACAGCAACTGCAAAGAAGAGATTTCCAGAAAATAGTAAATGGCATACTGTCCCTTTAAAAGTGAGAGGACATTGCTCCTTTAAGTCAATGAGAACAAGGAGAGAAAGTGCACGCTAACAGTTGTTCATATACACAGTTCCCGCAGCAGTCGACACTCTAACTCTGGACACAGCCGATCAGATGATAAGCCAACAAAAACTGAATTTGTGAGTGCAGGATGCCATTGGTAAGATGATAAAAGATGGAAATGTACGGTGCAGACCATTTCAGGTGGAATGAACTAATGCTGATAGCAGCCGATCAAAGAAGCATCTGGGGCTGTACAGCAGAAGCAAGGCACTGCAGGATGTTGAATACCACACTGCAGCACCAGATCAGATGGAACTCACAGAAGAAATGAGCTGTAGATGAGATGAAAGGCAACACAGGAATGAGGTCCTAAAATGTAACCCTGAAAAGTAGCCAGAGAGTAAGCTGAAGTCAAACAACAACAAGAAACACACTCAATGGCAGCAACAGCTCAAATAATCTGGCAACAAACAGGTCATAGCAGCCAACATTTATACCTCCAGCAACCAATGAACAACAAGGAGTGTTCCATAAGGAGTATGATCACTTTTATTTTATTTCACAGTTTCCTAATTAAGTCTACGGGCAAATCTAAGACAAAACTAGTGAATAAGTTATCACCTGCAGTGGTATCCAGATCTAAATTGGAGCCAAATGCTATGATAGTAAAGTTCTATACATATTGAAAATAAAAATAGTTTGATTCAATAGTCATTTCTTGCAATTTGGACAGACTAATGACTCAATTTAATTACCACCATAAAAAAAGAAATTGGCGATGGTAGTTTTGCAAGCATAGTTCGCTATTCTATTATTATTCTATTACCAGTTCTGTGAACTGCTAACGTGCGCTAGAAAATGACAACGGTCGATAAGATTTTGCCCATTTACATCAATAGAACAGCTCTACCCATTTGCCATTCAGTTGTGTGCAGTGAGTGCTAATGCATGGTAAACAGATATATTAACTCATGGTAATTCTGCGGTTACTTTTCTTGTCGTACAACACACAACAAAGGTTAAGAATCCCCACTGAACAACACAAAGCAGGGAACAAACACCTTACAAAAAATGACAACAAAGTAAAATGTGCATTTCTGTCCATGCAAGTCCTGGGCAACCAACAGTATCCCATCAGCCCCTAAGGAACAAGGGGTTTGCAAATCAATGTCAACCAATCCGTAGCACACTTCCCCTGGCACAACAGGGGTTAACACATATCAAGTTATATGTCCACACAAGACAATATTTACACCTGTCAATTGTTAAGCAACCTTAGACTGGCTGTGCAAGATCAGTAGCCAATGGAGAACCAAGATGCACTGCTATCATCAACCACACCTGACAATGTCACACATGCAGCTGACAGGTAAACAGCAATCACAACAAAAACACTCAAACAGTAGCCACACCAGCATACATTCACCTGGACAATATCCTCGTTCCCACTGTTCCCTTCATACCTAATGAAAGTGCCTGGCCAACACCCCACCACTGTCTTAAAGGGACATCCCACCATCCTGGAATGTGATATGTTTACAGTAAGTCCACTCAGATAGCGATTTACAAGCATCATGTATCTATTGCAATACCTGTGAAGACATCAGAGAAGGGGGCTTGCAAGGGCTAGGGATCCCCATGATCCTCCAGTTACATCTGCTTATTTTCCGGCTGTTGCAACTTCGGATGCTCTGTCTGGCAAAATACTCAGAAGGCCATCTCCAGATGGAGGAGCAGGCCAGGCAGCAGCACCTGAGCTGCTTCAACTGGATCTCCCCAGCCACAGCTGCCATAGGAACCTGTAGATAAGTACAGGGAGGACTAACGACCACCAAGACCCAGGATATACCGGACAAGGGTTACAGTCTTAGGAATAGCGGACTCTGAAGTGCAAGACCGGTACAGGTTGACATTACAGAACATTATGGACATATATAGGTGATCAAAGATGACATTGACCCCCATGGCCAGCACCAACCATTCCCTATCCAGCATGGAGAAGCTGTGTGTGCCATCCATTTTATGCCATCTGGATAGTTCCAGTCCACCAAGGGATATGTATCTGGGATGTCCCAGACTACCTGTTCCAGGGTGTTGGGTGAGGTGTTGACAGCCCTCAAGAGGAAGACCAGTAGGTACATCCACTTTCCTTCCACCCAGATGAAGTGGGCTGTGTGAAATAGGAGTTACACATAAGGGGATGCATACCCAAAGTAATGGGTGTCATCGACTGCACACATGCACATAAGAGCTCCTCCACATGAAGGACATCTTCCTAAATCGAAGACATTTCCACTTCATAAATGCCCAGATGGTGTGTGATGACAATATGAGAATCACCCATGTCTGTGCTTCCTATCCTGGCAGTTGTCATGACTCTTACATCCTTAGGCACTCCTCCATCTCTACAGGACTTTGAGAATGGGACCTATATAGGAGGATGGTTTTTGGGTGAGTGACTAATCTACACATCACAAAACATATGCAGGGGCAGTGACATTATTAATGAAACCCCATCTTAGCATGGTCATGACACACAATAAGTATGTCCCCATTACACAACATCATCCACATAACCATGTGGTCCATATGTCACAATGTCGCTTCTTTTCCACTGAGGATGCAGGATATGAGTGCAAACTGTGGCTCCTCACACTTGTCCCAAATCCACAAACACCTGCACAGGACCACTTCAATGATGATTACGCCAGGAGCAGAAATGCTACTGATGCACCTTTGGCCTCCATAAAATATAACTCAGGGGGAGCTGCGCAATATGCAACAGAGAAAGTGTGCAAATTCATACTAGCATGTGCCATACTTCACAATATCACAGTCAACATATGTGTAGTGCAGGCTATGGATCCAAAACCCATTGTGGTGGTGCCTGTTCCCCATCCTGAGGATGAGGAAACCCTGATAGGGGTGGAGACACAAGACAGGCTCATTAGGGACTTCTTCACTTGTGAGTATAATACATGAATCAAACACGATGCATGTATGACCATGATTATGCATGTGGAATGTGTTGAAACACACTTGCACAAAATTTAATTATATGTTTCACTTCACAGGATGACTGAGTTCCACCTAACCCTGCAGCCTTGAAAATGCTTGCTTTAACATCACAATGACATAGTTGTCACTGTAATGAACAGATGCAGCTGCCGTTCAATGGACTGTTCCAACTGAGGCTGTGAATTCAACTGATATCTGGAATTCCTTTGTTGTATGATAACATTGCCACTTCATGGATATTGCCTATCACACTACGAAATCTGGTACACTCGATTCCCTATGTCTGTCTGTTTTACTGAAGTATTACAAACAGCAAATATTTAGATTTTGAGTTGAAAGCATATAACCCTTTGAGAGGTTAGAGAGGTATCCAATGCATTGACATGCAATGCATTTGATACCCCTCTGGCATTCCAAGTGTTAAAGTGAAAGTAAAGGTATTAGGAAAACTATAGATTTGTAATGCCTAATCTAGCTGAATAGGGATGGATTTTCAATCTAAGAGTGTTGGCTACTGCATAGGAGTAACTAATTGAGAGGGAGGTTGTTAGGCCCATCATGCTGAGGTGTGTGTAGCACAATGATGATGCCCCAGTACCAGACAACAGCTTCTGCTTTATTGCTGTAATGTCCAGTTCAGACATTAATTTGGCTAGTTTTTAGCCCCTTGTTCTTAACCCTTTCAGTTCCAGAGGCTTATCCAACCCATTGCAAAGCACTGGGTTGAATACCCCTCTGGAACTCAAAGGGTTAATAAGATAATGATGGTTAATCCTTTGAGTATCAGGGAGGTATCCAGTGCAGTTTCAACTCTTGTCATTCCTTCCTACAGGTATCCATTGCATGGCCCATCATGGAACAGATGGATTTCCAAGTTACTCTGGTGAAACGCTGACTCCACTTCCATAGAGGTCTCCTCCTGCTACTTCTTAGTGCCACTGAATGTTAATACTGTATAGCAAAATGTCATGTCATTGCCATGGTAGGTCTTGAGGGCACATCTGTTTCTGCACAATGGAACAAAGGAGAGTCATGACAAATCCTCAATAAGCCATTGATATTTGTTGGCCCTGAAACAAAGTTAATGTATCAGAGGTTATCCACACCATGAATAGCACATCTGAAAGCCTGTTAGGAATATTTGACAGCCATGATATGCACCTCCTCTTTTCAATTTAATTGAGAAGGAACCCATCATGAAGATAGCTCAGCAGTTAAGTTTGACTGGTTATTCCATGAAGACAATGTATATATATATATATATATATATATATAATTAATATATATACACTACTGTGCAAAAGTCTTAGGCAGAAGTGAAAACATTCTATAAAGTAAGACTACTTTCAAAAATAGGCATGTTAATAGTTTATATTTATCAATTAACTACATGACAGTGAGAGAACAGAAGAAATATCTAAAGAAAATCATATTTGGTGTGACCTCACTTTGCCTTCAAAACAGCATCAATTCTTCTAGGCACACTTGCACAAAGTCAGGGAATTTGCAAGCATATAGTCAGGTGTATGATTAAACAATGATACCAAACAGATGCTAATGATCATCAATTTAATATTTAGGTTGAAACACAAACATTAACTGAAATAGGTGTTTAGGAGGAATAAAACTGGGTTAACAAGGTGAGGTTGGTGAAGACAGTTTAATGCCAAAAGTCATACGCCATGGCAAGACTGAGCACAACAACAAGACACAAGATAGTTATACTGCATCAGCAATGTCTCTCCCAGGCAGAAATTTCAAGACAGACATGGGTTTCCAGGTGTGCTGTTCAAGCTCTTTTGAAGAAGCACAACGAAACAGGCACCATTGAGTACTATAGTCGCAGTGGCCGGCCAAGGCCATGTTTACTTCCCATCATATTCTGGGAATGTCAGGCAGTGCCATCAGCTTAGAATTGGCAGAAAACAGTGGGAACCTGGTACACCCATCTACTGTCTGGAGAAGTGTCACCTTTCCGCCGAGTTTCTCCTGCTTCTCCGATTCTCCCCAGTCTTTGCACGGGTTCCGTCAGCGCTTGCCGGTTTCTTTCAGCCGTGCACTCCTGAGGCAGCTGCCGCCTTGTGCGCACACGCGGGTGTCTGTTGGATTCTTTGTGTTGTTCAATTGCATTCCGCGTCACATGCGGATGACGTAGCACGTGACGCCTATATCAGTTTGCTGGTCCCTGGCTTCAGTGCACTGTTATAGTGTTCCTGAAGCCAGCTAGACCTATACTAGCGGCCTGTGATCTTGCCAGTTCGCCTTAGAGTCTGCCTGTTCTTCCATTAGCCTTGCCTAGCCTTGATCCCTACTTGCCCTGCTGTGTATGACCCTGCTAGTCCTGGACCACTCTTTGCCTGCTGATTGTGACCACTTGTTGCCCAGCTGTGTATGACCCTGCTAGTCCTGGACCACTCTTGCCTGCTGATTGTGTGTTCTCCTAGCCTGACTGTGTATGACCCTGCTTGCCTCTGACTTTTCTACTGTCTACTGTTAAAAGCCACTTCTGGCCTGGCTGCGCTTGTCCCTACCTGTCTTAGACCACCCACCTAGTCTTGCTAGCCGCTTCCCTTCTCTGGAGAGTTTCAGCCACTCTTGTGGCCTACGCTCCCCAGAGACGAACCCCACTCTGTGTTCTCCAGCCTGCACTCTCCCCTGCAGGAGAGATTGTGCTGTTTATTGCCAGGCTATCCTGGGATTGCCTCCAGCTGCTCTGGGGCGAGTCATCCAGCCTTGCGGCTGGCATCTGTAACCGGCCGTAGCTGCAGCAAAGCCTGACAATAGGCAGCCCACGCACCCTAGCGACGCTCCCCAGCACTCCCTCTCTTTCAGGATTCCTGCAATTGGGTGACAGTTATAACAGTGCCAACATTCATAATGTCGATTGATCCAGAGGCTCTCTCGCAAGTGGTGCTCCAACAGGCAGCTGTACTGGACCGGCATTCCTCCAAGATACAATGCCTGGACCAGAAACTGGACTCCATAACAGCCATGCTTCAGCGTATGCAGCTCCGTTTGGAGGCGTCCGGTTCCACTACACCAGCGCCTATCCCTGGACCTGTCTCTCCCCCTGTTGCTCATGCCTTTCTGCCTACTCGCATACCCCTTCCTGACAAGTTTGAGGGTGATGCCAAGCTCTTGCGCGGGTTCCTGAATCAGTGCTTCCTTCATTTCAGAAGTCAACCCGAGGCATTCGCTTCAGATCAAGCAAGGGTGACTTTTATCATCTCCTTGCTACGGGGTCAGGCCTTGGCCTGGGTGTCCCCACTGATGGACCGTCAGTCCCCTCTCCTTCAGGATTGTGATAACTTCCTTGCTGCTTTCTGCTCCGTCTTCGACATCCCTGGAAGACGAGCTATAGCAGAGGCATCCCTCCTAGACCTGCAACAAGGCCACCAGCCTTTTTTACAGTATGCCATCGAATTCCGCACCCTGGCGTACAAGACGGATTGGGGCGATGGAGCTTTGAAGGCCGCCTTCCGTCGAGGTCTTTCCGAGCGTCTGAAGGACGAGCTGACCACCCGACCCATACCCGACTCCCTAGAGGGATTGATCTCTCTGTGCTCGTCTCTGGAGACTCGCATACAGGAAAGACGGCAAGAGAGGGAGCGGTCTTGACGTCCTCTAGCACGCCCTATGGTGCGCCTTGCGCCCAAGTTCCACAAACCTCCCACGACAACCCACGAGACCACACTGGAACCCATGGAAATCGTCGTGTCTTCCGCCTTCCTGAGGAGGAGAAGGCAAGGCGTCATTCTTCGGGTCTTTGCTTGTACTGCGTTGAGTCTGGACACATAGCTCGGTTGTGTCCCAACAAGCCGGGAAATGGCAGGACTTAGGAGGAGTGGAGGGGATTCCCCTAAGTCATGCTTCATACCCCTCTATGAGGACTCCACGTCTGACGGTTCCTGTCTCCCTTACCTGGGACACCGGGTCTCTTTCTACTAGGGCCTTGGTGGACTCTGGTGCTGCCGGCTCGTTTCTCGATCGCACCTTTGCCCTTCAGCACGACATACCCTTGGTTCCTAGAACCCCTTCTGTTGGCATCGTCGTAGTTGATGGTTCTCCCCTGGGCACTGGCCGTATTACCCACAGGACTGTTCCCTTGACATTGCGAGTCGCATCCACTCATGTCGAAACCGTGGAATTCGACATTATTCACTCCTCCCTGACGCCAGTTATCCTGGGTTACCCCTGGTTGGTAAAGAACAACCCGAGGATTGATTGGGCGACTTCTTCTCTGGTGTTTACCCACAACACTTCTTCTGTCCTTTCGATTTCTTCCGTGGATCTCGATTCCCCACCCATAGAGGGGCCTTTCCCGGTGCCTACACCCTATCGCTCTTTCCTGGATGTTTTCTCCAAGACCAGGTCTGAGGTTCTTCCCCCACATCGGGAGTACGATTGTGCCATTGAGCTCCTACCTGGCACCTCGTCCCCAAAGGGACGGACATACCCACTCTCCCTGCCTGAGACCGCCGCCCTCGAGGACTATATTCGTGATAATCTAGCCAGGGGTTTTATCCAGTCCTCCTCTTCACCTGCTGGAGCAGGATTCTTTTTCGTAAAGAAGAAGGATGGATCCCTCCGCCCATGCATCGATTATAGGGGCCTCAATGCGATTACACGGAGGTATTCCTATCCCCTGCCTCTTATTCCTGAACTTCTAGACAGACTCCGTGGATCCACTGTGTTCACCAAGTTGGATCTACGTGGAGCTTATAACCTGGTACGCATACGGAAAGGGGACGAGTGGAAGATCGCCTTCAATACTCGCTGTGGGCATTACGAGTATCACGTAATGCCTTTTGGCCTTTGCAATGCCCCTGCGGTGTTTCAGGCATTGATAAACGACGTATTCCGTGACCTTCTGCTCAAGTACGTCATAGTATATCTTGATGACATACTAATATTCTCTGCTTCTTTGAAGGAACTTCGAGAGCATATATGTGTCGTTTTGTCTCGCCTGAGGGCCAATCGCCTATACGCCAAGCTGGAGAAATGCAGTTTTGAAAAATCTTCTCTCCCTTTTCTAGGGTATATAGTGTCGGCCTCTGGCATAGCCATGGATCCCAGCAAAGTCAGTGCCGTTCTGGATTAGCAGATTCCCCGCACCCTCAAGGGGGTGCAACGGTTCGTGGGCTTCTCCAATTATTACAGGCGGTTCATCAAGAACTTCTCCAAGGTTATCCAGCCCATTGTACGCCTGACTTGCAAAGACTCCGATCCTCGCATTTGGCCTCCAGAGGCACTTGCTGCCTTCCAGGCCCTCAAACAGGCCTTCACCTCAGCCCCACTTCTCATGTATCCAGATCCTGCGTCTCCTTTCACCGTAGAAGTTGACGCATCCGAATCCGCAGCTGGAGCTGTTCTGTCCCAGCGGGTAGGTTCCTCTGGTATCTTACGACCTTGTTGCTACTTCTCTCGTCAATTCTCTCCGGCAGAGAGGAACTATGATACCGGAAATAGAGAATTGCTGGCCGTGAAGTTAGCCCTGCAGGAGTGGTGGTATCTCCTTGAGGGATCCGCACATCCTGTTACTATTCTGACGGATCACCAAAACCTGGCCTATCTAGCCACGGCCAAACGGCTCAATGCCCGGCAGGCTCAGTGGTCCCTCTTCTTTTCGCGGTTCAAATATACCATTTTGTACATCCCCGGGACCAAGAACAAAAAGGCCGATGCCTTGTCCAGACAGTGTGAGGCAGTGCCTCTTCCGGATTCTGATTCTGAGCCCATAATCCCATCCTCGCTGATCCTAAGTGCTATTTCCACCGTCACTCTTCAGAAAATCTGTGAGGCTCAGTCCTCTTCGGTTCTGGTGTCTCATGCTCATTTGGCACAGCTGTTTGTTCCCGAACCTTACCGCACTGAGGTGTTGTCCTGGGCTCATTGTTCCCCCATGGCTGGTCATCCAGGGGTTGAACGAACCTTTGATCTACTCACACGTTACTTCTGGTGGCCTACCTGCCGTTCTGACGTCAACACGTTGGTAGCCTCTTGCGAAGTGTGTGCTCGCATGAAGGTTTCACACACCTGTCCGGTGGGCTTGTTACAACCGCTACCAGTACCATCTCTTCCTTGGACCCATTTGTCCATGGACTTCGTGGTGGATCTACCACTCTCTGCGGGTAAAACCACTATTCTGGTCGTGATCGACCAATTTACGAAGCAAGGACATTTCATCCCCCTGGCCAAGCTACCTTCGGCTCCGGAACTGGCTGAAATCTTCCTATCTGAGGTTGTATGTCTTCATGGAGTTCCCCTGCATATAACTTCAGACAGGGGTACCCAGTTTGTGTCTAAGTTCTGGAGATCCTTTTGTTCCCGTTTGGGTGTGACTCTTCATCACTCTTCTGCTTATCATCCGCAGACCAACGGACAGACTGAGAGGCTGAACCAGAATCTGGAGCACTTCCTACGGACATACAGTAACCACCGGCAGGACAATTGGGTTTCCCTATTGTCCTTGGCGGAGCTGTCCTATAATTCCCTCCGACATTCCTCTCTGGGTTGCTCTCCATTTTTTGCCGCCCTCGGTTACAACCCTCGAGTACTTTTGCTATCTACAGGCACGTCCCTAGTACCCGCTGTGGAGAGCAGGTGGCAGTCTCTTGTCTCCCATTGGCAGTCTCTGCGCACCTCTTTGCTTTCTGCCCAAGTGCGTCACAAAATCTCTGCCGATCGTCGTCGGACTCCAGCGCCTCTCTATCGAGTCGCCGATCGGGTATGGCTCTCCACCAAGCATATATGGCTCGCCCAGCCATCAGACAAGCTGGGTCCCCAGTACTTGGGTCCTTATCGGGTCCTACGTAGGCTCGCTCCGGTCTCCTATAGGTTGGCCTTACCCAGGAGTCTTTGCATCCACCCTGTCTTCCACGTTTCCTTGCTTAAGGCGTTTCTGCCTTCATCAATGCCAGCCGCAACTCCTTCCCTTCCTGCTCCCATTACGGTGGATGGTAAGGAGGAATATATCATTGACGCCATCCTGAATTCTCACAGGGTCCGTGGTCGTCTCCAGTATTTGGTTAATTGGCTGGGTTACGGTCCAGAGGAAAGGTCCTGGGTTCCCTCCTCGATGTGCACGCTCCGACCCTGGTCCGCGCCTTTCGTCGCTCCCGCTCCGCTAGGCCGGCTGCTTAGGCTCCGGAGGCGCCCCTTGGGGGTGGGGCAGTGTCACCTTTCCACCGAGTTTCTCCTGCTTCTCTGATTCTCCCCAGTCTTTGCACGGGTTCCGTCAGCGCTTGCCGGTTTCTTTCGGCCGTGCACTGCTGCGGCGGCTGCCACCTTGTGCGTGGGCGTCTGTTGGATTCTTTGTGTTGTTCAGTTGCATTCCGCGTTGCATGCGGATGACGTAGCACGCAACGCCTATATCAGTTTGCCGGTCCCTGGCTTCAGTGCACTGTTATAGTGTTCCTGAAGCCAGCTAGACCTATACTAGCGGCCTGTGATCTTGCCAGTTCGCCTTAGAGTCTGCCTGTTCTTCCATTAGCCTTGCCTAGCCTTGATTCCTACTTGCCCTGCTGTGTATGACCCTGCTAGTCCTGGACCACTCTTTGCCTGCTGATTGTGATTCCTTCTTGCCCTGCTGTGTATGACCCTGCTAGTCCTGGACCACTCTTTGCCTGCTGATTGTGACCACTTCTTGCCCAACTGTGTATGACCCTGCTAGTCCTGGACCACTCTTGCCTGCTGATTGTGTATTCTCCTAGCCTGACTGTGTATGACCCTGCTTGCCTCCGACTACTCTACTGTCTACTGTTAAAAGCCACTTCTGGCCTGGCTGCGCTTGTCCCTACCTGTCTCAGACCACCCACCTAGTCTTGCTAGCCGCTTCCCTTCTCTGGAGAGTTTCAGCCACTCTTGTGGCCTACTCTCCCCTGCGACGAACCCCACTCTGCGTTCTCCAGCCTGCACTCTCCCCTGCAGGAGAGATTGTGCTGTTTATTGCCAGGCTATCCTGGGCTTGCCTCCAGCTCCTCTGGGGCGAGTCATCCAGCCTTGCGGCTGGCATCTGTAACCGGCCGTAGCTGCAGCAAAGCCTGACAATAGGCAGCCCACGCACGACCAGCCACGCACCCTAGTGACGCTCCCCAGCACTCCCTCTCTTGCAGGATTCCTGCAATTGGGTGACAAGAAGTCTGGTCAGAAGTGGCATGGAAGACTTTCAGCCAAAAAGCCATACTTCCGACATAGAAACAAGACCAAGCAACTCAACTATGCATAAAAACACATGAACTGGAGTGCAGAAAAATGGCAGCAGGTGCTCTGGACTGATGAGTCTAAATTTGAAATATTTGGCTGTAGCAGAAGGCAGTTTGTTTGCCGAAGGTTGGAGAGCAGTACAATAATAAGTATCTGCAGGCAACAGTGAAGCTGGAGGTTCCTTGCAAGTCTGGGGCTACATCTCTGCAAATGGAGTTGAGGATTTGTTAAGAATGAATGGTCTCCTCAAGTACAGGCAGATACTTATCCATCATACAGTACCATCAGGGAGGCATCTGATTGACCCCAAATTTATTCTGCAGTATGACAATGACGACAAACATAAAGCCAAAGTCATTAAGAACTATCTTTAGTTTAAAGAAGAACAAAGTATCCTGGTAGTAATGGCATGGCCCCCACAGAGCCCTAATCTCAACATCGTTGAGTCTGTCTGGGATTTCATGAAAGAGAAGCAACTGAGGCTGCCTAAATCCACAGATGAACTGTGGTTAGTTCTCCAAGATGTTTGGAACAACCTACCCGCCGAGTTCCTTAACAAAATGTGTGCAAGTGTACGTAGAAGAATTGATGCTGTTTTGAAGGCAAAGGGTGGTTGCACCAAATAATGATTTGATTTAGATTTTTCTTCTGTTCATTCACTATAATTGTGTTAATTGATAACTGTTAATGTGTCTATTTTTTAAAGCGTTCATACTTTACAGTATTTATGCACACCTGCCTAAGACTTTCACAAAGTACTATATAAATATATATATATATACTAGCAATGTGGGACGGCGTTGCCCGTCATATTATTTACACAGAGAGACGTTGTGTGAAATAGAAATATGCAGTGTTACAGACACGCACTTAAAGAGACAGTGTCACACACTGTGAAACGCATACATACAGACACACACACATACATGGACGTATGTCACATATGTAGACAGTGTGTGACAGACGCAGTGGTGATGTAGATATGCTGATAAGAGTTGTAAAAAAGGTTTTAATTGCAGCTCTTCAGCTTGATGAATAAGGCCCTGTATACGTACAGTTGAAGTGAGTGTGCTGTGTTACTTGGTGAATAAGGCCCTGTATCCTTACAGTTGAAGTGAGTGTGCTGTGTTACTTGGTGAATAAGGCCCTGTATCCTTACAGTTGAAGTGAGAGTGCTGTGGTACTTGATGAATAAGACCCTGTATCCTTACAGTTGAAGTGAGTGTGCTGTGTTACTTGATGAATAAGGCCCTGTATCCTTACATTGAAGTGAGTGTGCTGTGTTACTTGATGAGTAAGGCCCTGTATCCTTACAGTTGAAGTGAGTGTGCTGTGTTAATTGATGAATAAGGCCCTGTATCCTTACAGTTGAAATGAGTGTGTTGTGTTACTTGGTGAAGGTCACAGTGCGAAGATGTTTGTGAGTAAAGGAATAATTTAGATTACAGCAGTGGATACTGCAGTACATTTGAAGAAATAGGTTGGCAGACAGAGGGTTAAGTGACAGATGCAGTGAAAGATAATGTAATGGTGATGTGGGAGTAAAATGGCGAGATTGGGACTATGGATGAATGGCAAGGGGATAGGTGAGTGGGGGTGACAAGGGAGGAGGAGATGAGAGATTGAGGAGAAGAGGGACAGTGAAGTGTTACAGTAAAGTAATGGGTGAGGGGGAGAAATGACTATACATAGACAGTTAAGTAGACGTGAAATACAGGGCTGTAGGGTTACTGCATTATACACACCTAGTGTAGCAGTTGGTTGGAGTGAAGCACTTTAACTCTGAGTGTGAGAGAGGTACGTGACACATTGCTGTGTAACGAGTTGTATAGTCCACTGGCAGTGAAAGGGTTAAGTGACACATGTTGGGCGCTTATACACTATGTGGGGCGGCGTTCGCCGCCATGTTATGACCGTTGGGCGCACGTGTGTGAAATGTAGACATACTGATAAACACAGACATATGCAACACAGAGGCAGACACATACACACAGTGAGCGGCAGAGACATGCAAAAGACATGCACACACACACACACCGGAGATGCACACATGCACACAAATATGTAACAGAGATGTACACACACACACAGGCAACATATATGCGCAGAAACACATGCGTGCATGAGTTGTGCACCCCTCTGGCACTCAAAGGGTTAAGGTATAATATGGAACAGCATAATATGGAAACATTATCATTATTATCATAAGCCAAACACTGCACTTCCTCCTCTACCAGCTTGTATCTGTATGTCGCCCATCCTATACTTAGATTGTAAGCTCTACGGGACAGGGACCTCTTATCCTAATGTATACTCACCTGTCGTTCCCCTTATGACTGCCTATATAAGCACTTAATCACTGCACTTATTGTACCCCTGCTATATTAAATGTAATCTGTAAAGTGCCAAGTACACCGATTGGCGCTATATAAATAAAAATATACAAAAATATACAATAGGCATAGAGAGGCATGTCAGAGTTAAATATCAGTGGGAAGTGTATTCATACCTGGGAACATTGACTTGTGGAGTCCCTGGAGGGGAGTCATGTGGTGCTGATGTGGAGAGATAAATGGGGAAATCTGGGTTAAAAGTGGGTGGGGCTTAATTGCGAGTAGGGGTGGGGCTTAACATAAATGTGGAAAAAGTGTTAGTAATAGGCTGGGGAAGGTGGAGAAGTGGGAGGGAACTGCAAGTTTACAGTGTGAGGGGTTTGAACACACTCCCTGACGGGTAAAACCTGTTAAACAACCCTGTGGCAGTCAGTGGGTTAAGTGTGTACCTGATGGCTGTCTGTCCTGTGTCTTGCATGGCAAATGATGACAGTGAAGAAGTAATTGAGCAATGAGGACCTACCTTAACCCTTTGAGTGCCATTTTGTTCCTCAGTGGCTGTAGTACAGGTCCTGCTGAGGCCACTGGGAGTCAGGGTGAGTGATTGTGTGTCAGCCATATTTCTTTCTGGCTTTTGTGTGTGTGTGGTGCTGTGTGTGTGAGTGGGGCATGTATATATAGATAGTGTTAGATCAAAGAAGGTATGTGTTCTGAAAGATATACATCCTCCCCCCCCCCCAGGATATTTCAGGGGGAAAAAGTGGTCACATAATAAAATGGTAGCTGTTACATTACAAATACATCGCAGCTCTGCAGTATTTTAAACAGTTGCCAAAGAAGAGCCCAGGTTGTGAAGGGCAATCAGAACAGAGGAATGTAGTTTCTGTCCATTTCTTGTTGCTGTATCACACTGCACCATTTCTGTGGGTTTTGCTGGTTTGGGGAAGTTTAAAAGGAAAATGTGCTGCACATGTTCTTGGTTCTTACTGTTCTAGTATCAGGTGCTTCTTAAAGGGATAGTAATGGTTACTTTTAAGTGGCTTTAATATTGTAGGCATTAAAAAAAGGTTAACATCGATGTAAGTCTTATCTCTCAAACCTTTATGGTTTGAGAGATATAACTTGCTAAAGTTACTTTTTCCTGGCTGTTTCACTCAGGTCGGCCATCTAGCTGACAGCTGCAGATTCCGGTCATTTGACCAGCCAGAGGCTCTTCAGCAGAGCCGAAATCGCTCTATTTAGAAACAAATACTTCATTGGAATGGTCTACAAAGTGTGCCTGGTTTGCAAGCACACTTTGTAGACCGTTCCAGTGAAGTCAAATGCACTCCCTTTTTTCTATTTATTTATTTTTTTTCTATTTATGTATTTAGAAAAACTTTTTTGGATTAGTCTTGCTTTCCCTTTCAATTCAGGTTTCATTATCTATTTTTGCTAACCTAGTTGCCTTTTTGTAATCTTTGTTGCACTTCCTGTATTTCAAGAAATAATTTTCTGTTCCTTCAGACTAGTTTAAATGCATTTTTTTCCCTTGCCATTTCTTTCTTTACATTTGCATTTAACCATACTGGTTGTGATCTACTTCTTTTGCATTTGTTCCCCAAGGGTATATACTGCTGAATATATTTCTGCAACAAAATTTAAATTCTGACCATTTTTTCTCTGTATTTTCTCCTTTAAATAATGCAGTGCACATCTTGTCACATGTTTGAATACTTGGAGCAATCGTTCCAGGGGTCATACCACTGTGCCAAGTGTGAGCATATTTTCTCTTTAGAGTCTAAGATATTGGATTTGGAGAGAAATATTGCAACATTGCGAGACATTGGTAACCTGGAAAGGAGTTTAGAACTCACAGAGCAGGTAGTATGTGGGGTTAGCGGTGAAGAGGGTGGAGTTGTAGATGAGGAGCGACAGGTAGGCAGCTGGGTAACAGTAAGGAGGGGAGGTAGTGGACAGAGGAAGAGGAAGGCCAGTTCTGAGTTGACTCAGTCCAACAGATTTGCAAGATTGTGTGAAGATGTTGATGAGAATTGCTCAGAATTGGCAACACTGGAGAGGGCTGATTCCTCTAGCAGCCAGGGGAACAGTCCTCCTTCCAGGCTAGATGGGATACAGAGCAGGCAGAAACCAAGGCAGGTGGTGGTAATAGGGGACTCTATTATTAGGAGGGTAGATAGGGTAATCTGCCGCCAGGAACGTGAATGCCGAACAGTATGCTGTCTCCCGGGTGCTCGGGTTCGGCATGTTGCGGACAGGGCTGACAGATTATTGGGAGGGGCTGGAAGTGATCCAGCTGTCTTGGTACATATTGGAACCAATGACAAAATAGGAGGAAGATGGAGGTCCCTAAAGAATGATTTCAGGGATTTAGGGTGCAAGCTTAAGGCAAGGACCTCTAAGGTAGTATTTTCTGAAATACTACCTGTGCCATGCGCCAGTGCAGGTAGGCAGAGGGAGCTCAGGGAGCTTAATGCATGGCTCAAGCAATGGTGTAGGAAGGAGGGTTTTGGGTTTTTAGAACACTGGGCAGACTTTGCTCTTGGGTACAGTCTATATGGAAGAGATGGATTGCACCTAAATGGTAGAGGAGCCTCTGTGTTAGGGGAGAGAATGCTAGGAAGCTTGGAGGAGCTTTTAAACTAGGAAAGGGGGGGGTGGGTATAGATAGCAAAAATGGGGTAGATAGAGCAGATAGGAACTGGGTCCAAGTAAATGACCAGGGGGGTGGAGAAAGGGTGGGGAGAAATTTAGTCAGTAGGGAGGAACTCCTAGTAAATGAAGGTGAAGAAAAAAGGCATGTAGGGATTAATATATGTAAAGACTTCAAAATCAATTGTATGCTAGCAAATGCAAGAAGTATGGTAGATAAAATAGGAGAACTAGAATTGCTGGCGGTTAATGAGCAATTGGACATAATTGGAATAACAGAAACATGGTGGAACGATGCACGTGACTGGACTGTAAATATAGAGGGCTATTCCCTGTTTAGAAGAGACAGAATTAATAGAAAAGGTGGAGGTGTGTGTTTATATTTGAAAACAGAGCTAAATCCAGTTTTGCGAGGTGATATTAGTGAGGAAACTGGCCAAACTGTGGAGTCCATGTGGGTAGAAATCGAGACTAAATGTGGTGTGAAAGGTAAAAAAAAGTTGTTGGTGGGCATATGCTACAAACCACCAAATACCGATGACAATGATGAGGCCCAACTGCTATTGCAAATGAGGAAAGCTGCCCAGTTTGGGCATACTATAATTATGGGAGATTTTAATTATCCAGATATCAACTGGAAAAATGAGACCTGTCAGAGTGCTAAGGGTAGCAGGTTTTTGAACACGCTTCGTGAAAGCTACATGTCACAAATGGTGGGAGCGCCGACAAGAAATAACAATGTATTGGACCTAGTGATCACTAATAACACAGAAATGGTATCCAATATTAAGGTAAGAGAACATTTGGGAAACAGTGATCACAACATGGTTACATTTGAGATCTGTCTGGCAAAGCAAAAATGCATAGGTTCAACCAAAACTCTTAATTTTAAAAAAGCGAACTTCAAATTGTTAAGGGCCTCAATGCAACACATAGACTGGGATATTTTATTTAAAGGCAAAAATACTGAGGAAAAATGGTCAGAATTCAAATTTAGGTTGCAGAAATGTACCCAACTGTATATACCAATGGGGAACAAGTGCAAAAGAAGTAAGTCACAGCCAATGTGGTTAACTGCACATGTAAAGAAGGAAATGGCAAGGAAAAAAAAAGCATTCAAATTATTTAAGTCAGAAGGAACTGAACAATCTTTCTTAAAATACAGGGAGTGCAACAAAGGGAAAGCAAGACTAATCCAAAAAAGTTTTTTAAATATATAAATAGCAAAAAACTTAAGAGGGAGTGCATTGGACCATTCAAAAATGAGATGGGTGAGTTGGTTAGTGAGGATAAGGAAAAGGCTGATGTTTTAAACACTTTCTTTGCATCAGTATATACAAGGGAGCAAGGAATGGTAGAAGAGCCTCCGCAAGTAACAAATAAAACAATACAATTAATAGATATTGGGTTAACTCAAGGAGATGTCATGGGAAGACTGAACAAAATTAAGACCGACAAAGCACCGGGTCCTGATGGTATACATCCAAGGGTTCTTCAGGAACTCAGTGCAGTGTTAGCAAAACCCCTATATTTACTCTTTAAAGATTCTATTACCACAGGCTCAGTGCCACAGGATTGGCGAAGAGCTAACATAGTGCCTCTATTTAAGAAGGGAACTAAAACAGAACCTGGGAATTATAGACCAGTGAGTTTGACCTCTGTAGTGGGAAAACTATTAGAAGGCATAATAAGGGACTATATTCAGGATTACAACACAAAAAATAAGATCATTAGCACGAATCAACATGGTTTTATGAAGAATAGGTCATGCCAAACTAATCTTTTCAGCTTCTATGAGGAGGTAAGCAGCAACCTTGACAATGGCAAGGCAGTAGATGTAGTATATCTAGACTTTGCAAAGGCATTTGATACAGTACCACACAGAAGGCTGGTGTATAAAATAAGGAAATTGGGGCTAGGAGATAACCTTTGCAATTAGATACAAAACTGGTTGAAGGATAGGGAACAGTGTGTGGTTGTAAATGGAAAATTCTCCAGTATAGTTAAAGTGGAGAGTGGAGTACCTCAGGGTTCAGTATTGGGTCCGCTGCTTTTTAACATGTTTATAAATGACCTGGAAATAGATATAGAAAGCAAAATATCAATATTTGCAGATGATACTAAATTATGCAAAGTCATTAATTCAGAACAGGATATTTTCTCTCTACAGAGGGACTTACATACAATGTCAGATTGGGCAAACATGTGGAATATGAAGTTTAATGTGGGGAAGTGTAAAGTCATGCATTTGGGAGGAAACAATCCCAAGGCTACTTATAAACTTAATGGAATAATTTTAGGTGACTCGTTGCTAGAAAAAGACCTGGGTATCCTTGTCAACTACAAACTTGGAAACAGTGACCAGTGTCAAACAGCAGTAGCAAAGGCAAACAAAGCCCTGTCTTGCATAAAAAGAGGTATTGAAGCAAGAGTGGATAACATTATTTTGCCATTATACAAATCATTGGTAAGACCTCACCTTGAGTATGCAGTGCAATTTTGGGCACCAGTTCTGAAAAAGGATATACTAGAACTAGAGAGGGTACAGCGGAGAGCAACAAAATTAATTAAGGGAATGGAGGACTTGACATATGAGGAACGACTAAACAAACTTGGTTTATTTACTCTAGAGAAAAGACGACTAAGAGGAGACCTTATCACATTGTACAAGTATATGAGAGGTCAATACAAGGATCTCTGCGGTGAGCTATTTATTCCAAGGCCTGCTCAGGTGACCAGGGGACACCCCTTGAGATTAGAGGAAAGGAGGTTTAAACTTCAGCAGAGGAAGGGTTTTTTTACGGTAAGGTCTGTCAAATTGTGGAATTCATTGCCCAGGGAGGTAGTTATGGCAGATACAATGGATACATTTAAGAGAAGATTAGATACATTTCTTTCAAAAGGGAACATACAGAGTTATACTGTTTATCAGTAGGCTGATCAGGAAGGTCTGATAAAGACTAATTTAATTGGTAGCAGGAAAGCTATAAAATTCTCAGTTACTGAGGTATGAAGCGAAGGTTGAACTTGATGGACTTGTGTCTTTTTTCAACCTAATTTACTATGTTACTATGTATCCCAATCTATGTGTTTCATTGGTGGTGTTAATATTTTGAAGTTAGCTTTTTTAAAATTGAGTTTTGGTTGAACCTATACAGTTTTGCTTTGTCAAACTTCCCTACTCAGAAAGCATGAGTATACCAAGTGGCACTCTCACAATTTTTAAAATTTTACTCCAAACCTGGGGGGGGGGGGTAATTCACTAAGTGGTGCTGACATCTCCAGTTTATCACTTCTCCAGTTCCTATGTTATTCTATAAAGGCTATTCACTAAGATCTCCAAAGTTGAGAAGACACCTCCATGTTATCCCCCTCTTTATCACTGCTTAGTGAATCTCCCCCACCAAGTGCTTAGAGAGGATGTATTCCTTGGCTGAGATTTACTAGACGATGATAAAGTGGCGATGAAGTGAAGATAATTTCTTCACTTCTCCAGTTCCTATGTTATTCTATAGAGCCCATACACTAAGATCTCCAAAGTTGAAGAAATCTTAGTGCATAGGCACCATAGAATAACATAGGAATTGGAGAAGTGATAAACTGGAGAAGTCATCTCCATTTTATCACCTCTTTATCACAGCTTAGTGAATCTCCCCCCTTGAATCCCAGTCTTCCCTTGTATTTCATCAGGGATTCATCAATGAAGATATTGTTATGGGGGGGGAGGAAAATGTTAAGCAGCCTGTCATACTGGGGATCTTATTTAGGCAGGCACTGGGTGCTATTGTTGAAATGCATGAAGTGCTAGCACATTTAATCTCTTTTCCTGGTCATTGTGGGAAGCAGGGGTAGAACTGATTTGTGCTCCCAATATGACTGAATGATATGTTCATTTAATTATTCTCATAGCCAGTGTTAGGTCCCATCATTTTTTAAACTCTTTAATATCTATAGGTTGCCAGGATGCTGCCTTGCAGTCTAGAATGGAGGATTTGTGGCAAGATATTGGACTGCATGCTCATTCGTTTGTTAGACAATATCACCCAAAATCTTCCCCCCTAACAAAAAAAAATAACTGAAAACTGGGCAGAGTAAAACCTGAGAAATCCACTTCAATTCCTGTGTTGGTTGTGAATGGAACAATTTAAGGAAAAAAGCCAGCTGTTGATACCCATTCCATATGGTCAGGGGTAGTACTGAGGGCAGAACTGCTCTTTTTAACAGGGGGCCCAGCATTATCATTAGTAGTATCACCAAATACATCTTTAATCTCCCCTGCATTAAAATCATATATAGTCTCTGTGGCTTCAGAATGTGACCCCAAAAAAGCGTATACATCCTCGGCAGTGTACTTCCTGTGCATTCTTACTATAAGTAGACTAATTACCTACCTACCATAATCTACTTACCGGTAATGTCTAATTTCTACTAAATAACCATTTACCCACACTTACTAACCTGCATAACATACCTACCAAAGTAAAGTGCTATTTTTTATTATTACATATTTTTACTGATATTAATGCTACCTAATTTCCCACTACATAATTACCCACCAAAGCTATGTAACTAACCAAACCAAATTAAACTGCAAAAATAAATAAATAAATAAATAAATAAATAAATAAATAAATAACTACACTATAAATAAAATAACCCCAAAGGGTCAATTTGCCTATGTAAACACTATTTTGTTTCTTTTTTTTTCTTTATTCCCAAACCATAACCCTAAACTTAACCCAAACCCATATAAACCCTAGTCCTTTCTAATTTCCCACTAACTACCCACCCATACTAAATAATCAATTAAATATGATACATATTTTAAAAATAACCAGCAAAGGGTCAAAACAAAATTACAGGCCAATACTGCTGATCTGCTATACTTGATCACTGTTAACTACAGTGATCAGAGGAATAAAATATAATTTTATTGACTGGACTAGACTGAACACAATGATCTCGGTCTCTCTCTGCCTCACTATCAGAATGAGGAGGGAGGCAGAGTAATATGACATGACTTGTGCATGTGATTTGCTGTAGCAGTAATCACATGCACCGAACTACCCAGGGTTGGCTGTAAACTGACTGCCCAGTCTCAAGGCAGTCAGCAACAGAATACCCACCATATTCACGGCTTGCACTGAGGTTCAGTCTGATTGTTAACCCACGATGTGCCAGGACCATCATCCACCCTCAACGGACAGTATCTGTGACAGACCTGGCATATTATCCAGTGTTGAAAGGCTAAATAAGCAACATTAACATGTGGAGAAACTCATAATGTATTTTTTTAATGGCAAGCACATACATTATACAAGCCTGGGAACCATAATTTTAGAATTTCCAGTTGAAGAGCCAGATTCTCCGGGTGACATAGTCCAGAGCTACCTATCATCTAATCTTCTCCAGTTAACTGCTTCTTTAATCTCTAACCTGGTGCCACTTATACCAGGAACGCAGAGGGAGAAGTCCTGCTTGTCGCATGTATGTGTATATGTTCAAGCAGTGATACTGTTAAATTGTTGCATGATAAAGGAGGGTTCCTTGAAGGCCATATTGGCATGAACCTATATAAAGGGGAACTTGTAGGGTTAATTTCTACTACCTCTCATGGTCAATTCATTTTGAAAGTTCCTAGTTCTGAAAATATGGGGTTGAGATTAACTTTCAAAATCAAGGAGAGCAGGATCCTGGGACAGGAGGCCAGGACCAGGCACTGTAACGAGAAGTCAAATACGGTTGTCGGGTATGGAAAATCCCATTAATAGCTATTTGACATTTTCTACAGATACCTTTTGAATGTATGTGTGTCCTTTTTATAGATAACCATACACTGAGAATGTGTTTTAGCAGTGACACAAAATATACAGTAGAACATTTATATAAACTCACCAACATTTCACAGACACAGCCATACACAGACTGACATCATTTTTGGATGCAATTGGACATCAGGGGGTTTGCACTAAGGCATGATAAAGAGGTGGTAAAATGGAGATGACTTCTGTTCTAAACTTTCTAGGCACCATGTTATTCTATGAAGTCATTGCATTGAGATATCTTAAGCTGGAGAAATCTTAGTGAATTGGCTCCATAGAATAACATAGGACTTGAGGGTTTAGAACATTGGAGAATGTCATCTTTAATTTATCACCTCTTTATCACTCCTTAGGCATAACCCCCAGGAATGTTTCCCAGGCACCAGGAGCCCAATGAACTCTGTTATTAGTAGTACAAATATAAATGTAGGCATCAGTGTCAACTGGTGGTTTGTGGAGTGAGCCTCATTATGAGGGTGACACCTTTCTACTTGGATGTCAGTGAAGAATTGTTACCCTGTGTCTGTTAGGGGGCATAGGTTAATCTGCTGTTCCTGAAGTGTTGCAGAAGCAGCAGCTGGGAGTCCATTGGGACCCCAAAGTGGATCAGGTAGGAAAGAGATTGACTGAATTTTGTGGCAGTGATAGAATGCTGCAAGGAAGTTGGTAAATATAAAATGGGCCCCAACAACATATGAACACTCATCGAGAGCACTGAGGTTGAGAGGGTTCTTGAGATTACCCCTGGGAAGGAATTCCTTGAGTGAAATTTTGGAGCTTGGAAAATCAGACTACTGAAGTGTGGGTTTGGAATTGTTGTTTTTCACTGTTTTTGCTATATCTGTGTGTTACTGTTTATAATATATTTCAGACTGCTTTTACAGGCAACTCTGCTGAGTGGAGGCACCCTGTCTTAATTTGGGTGGTACAATTGGTTTTCCCTAAAATGTTGCAGAAGGCAAGATCTCCACAATGAGCCAACAGATAGAGTGACACAGTATGATGTAATAGTGTGAGCAAAGGGTGTTACATATAGTCCTGCCCCAAACCACAGGGTCTCAGGATGAAGAGCCAAAATCACAGGATGTAAGAGTACAATTTGCAACAATAAATTGATTCTTTAGTCTAAACGTTGGTGCCATTTCTACCAGAAAGGTCCTACTTGCTGGGTTACCGCAAGCAAGGACATATTGCCAATAATTTATGTAATGGGCTTGGCAGCACTAAGGGTTACTATTTCAAAGATCTCTGTGCATGCTTGTGTGTGTGAATGCACATTCCACTTCGTTATGGTGAAGGGAACATGGTGGCCCCTCCCCTTCAGCTCAGGGAACAGGGTGGCCTCTTGTTTCCATTCGCCACTTAGCATCCCCCCTCCCTTCCATTTGCTGCTTCATCTCCCGCTGCCTTCCATTCACCAGTTCACCTCACCCTCCCTTCCATTTGCCTCTTCATCTCCCCCTCCCTTCCAATCTCCACTTTGCTTTCCCCTCCATTCCATTCACTGCTCCATCTCTCCCTCCCTTCCATTTGCTACTTCATCTCTCCCTCCTTTCCATTTGCTGCTTCCCCATGGTGAACAGGTTGCCCCCTCCCCTTGGAGAACACAGGAGATGAAGTAATGTGAAAAAACAAACAAGAAAACAATCAGACCTTGTAGTGAGAACCTTCATGATGCCCCTCAGCTACTGAGCTCCCAGCTGTTTTGGCTGGTAGATCAATAGAGGTGATACAGGGGAGCAACAGAGCTCTCCTGCTTCCAGCCTACCCAAACTACCGTGTAGGAGTGGCAGGATCGAGAAACCCTTTTGCGTTACTGAGGGAAAGCCTCCCTCATTGACGTGAAATGGTTACCTATCCTGCCCTCTCCTATCTGGTACTTCAGGTAGGATGGAAACAGGGGAGCTCTGTTACTTCTCTGTGTTGCCTCTATTGATCTCCCAGCTGAACTGGTTGGGAGATCAGTAGCTTGGGGTGGGGTTTGGTGGCTTCAGGAGGGGTCCTGATGCCCCACCACGATCTCTGAACTAAAATGTTTTTTTTTTTTAAATAACCGTTGAGTGCCACACAGTTATCCAATGCATTTAATACCTCTCTGCCACTCTCAGTTTAATCACACGTGCAGCAACACAAAGTGCAAATGTGTGCCCTGTATTGGGAATATATAATACCACTGTGTTAATAAATATGAGAATTTTGTTCCATAATTTGGCCAAACAATGTATAAGCTTGCCAACCACGTCAAGGTAGCTCAATATATGGCAAGTCCTAATCTAAAACACCTGTAACGCCCTATCTAGATTAAAAATAATCCCTAAAGAAGTGTTGTAATAAATGGGTAGGAGGGCACCCTTTAAGTATAGTATTTTTGATGGTTGGGGGTCCCAGTGTCTGCAATTAATACAAAAGACATACAGCTATTTAAAAAAGGTGTAAAGAAGGACTTACCTGGTATAAAGAAAACTTTGTAGTTCTGCAGTAAGTGGGTACTTTGGGCACCAGTCTTGTAGGTAACATTTTCCCACCCCAACAGGCTATATGAGGAATAGGTAACTACAAACAGACAAGGTGTGTGCAAGCCAAGAGGCCAAAAGCCATGCCTTTAAAGGCCTATACATCTAACGATGATATAAAATAATAGTGCAATGAAACATGTATGTGTTATATTAGTGATTAAATAGAATAAGTAAGAAGCAGCTAAAATGACCAAAGGAGATGTGCAAAAACAAGAGAAAAGAAAACGAATACTCACAGCACTAACTCACTGTAATATATTCATATAATTAATAAAGTTTAAATAGGATAAATTGACCAAAGTATAGACAGCTACAAGGAACGAGAGGGTTCTCCAGTCCCCCAAGTATTAGGCCGAAACCTAAAGTGCAAACACGAAACAGACCTGTGCCCCTCCATACTGCAAATGTGTGCCGTGTACTGGGCATATATAATACCAATGTGTTAATATATATGAGGATTTTGTATACATACATACATATTATATAGTTGGGAAGCACTCAGAGGACTTTTCAGCATATAAATGTTTACTAGATTAGTGTTAACATTTCAATGTGTCACACATATTTTCCTCAGGAGCAAGTGCAGATCCCATCCCCTCTACCCATATCTAAATAACATAAGGAGCTAGAATGTGTCGCTCCCTGTGTGCTTAACCGCACATGCGCAGTAGAGACTGACTGAACGATGTAGTCATGCGCAGTAGAGACTGCACGAAAGTGCTGGCTTCCAGTCAGAGGCACTGCTGGTCCGGAGTGGGGCGCTCTGAATGGCCCACTGCCCCAGCTCTGCGGCAGCAGCCGAGGCCGCTGGCTGGCACTTTGGCCTGTGTACACAGGCCTTCAATACTAGGGTATATATATATATATATATATATATATATATATATATACACACACACACACACACACAATTAAAAAAAACAAAAAAACACTGTCTATGGATAGTACGTCATCCATGATGTCATCACGGGTCTCCCTTTTCTAGTTACCCTAGAATAACTTGTAATAGCAAAAAAGTCTCACTTAATATAGTGTAAAGTTCATTCAAGTCCATGTTAATGTGAGAGGGAGACCTCTAGTGATTAAAACACATAAATAACAGAATCAATCAAGAGTGAATCAAAGTATGAATAAATGAAAGTATATAGGAGCAGCAACACTGAGGGAATTCCCTGGTTATGGAGCAACTGCGAAATGGTGGACTAAAGTACCTCTGCCCAAACTAAGGGCAACAAAATGCCTATGCAGTGTTTGGTTGTCCATGAGAACATCAGCTACCAAACGAAAACCAGGGGACAAAAGTGACAGAGGGTATCAGGTACACAACCGCAAAGTCAAGACTGCGAGACTCTTTCACATTGCAATGCATGGGGACATCCATCTAGGAGGGCTAAATCAAGTGTAAGCCTAGGAAAGGGTATATGTCGGGGTTGAGTAGGCAAAATAAGGCTATGAAATGAAAAAACGTGAACAAAATAAATGAAGACCACCTCAAATAAGCACCAAAATCGCTTTTATGTGTCTAGTGAGCTGTGAGCGGATGTGAGCAGGGAGTATCCTATATAATAATTCGCTAAGTTGTGTGTAACGCCCGACATGTGCAGTAGACACTGCTGCGCGTGCGGCAGTCATGCGCAGTAGAGACTGCCCGTGCCGCGGCTGATACAGAGCTGGGCGCTCCGAAGGAGCTTCCAGCTCTGTATCAGCTGGGGCGCGGGTAGTCTCTACTGCGCGTGACTGCCCCGCAACCGGCTGCCAGAGGCACTGTGGCCCATATAATGGGCTGTTCAACTAGTATATAATAAAAGAAAATCAGCACTCACAGGTCTTCTTCAAAGTCATATATAGAGCATTATTATGTGTCAACTTTTCTATCACTTGAGAAAGATCCCAAAAGGGTATGGAAAGACTGACACATAAAAAAATAAATAAATAAATATATATATATATATATATGTATATATATATATATATATATGTATATCATCAATACCATGTCCTAAGTATAATTGTTGGTCCCTGGTTATGTAGTGGCAGCTACACTAATGATGAGATAGTTGTATGGTATTGGGGGTTATGCACTAAGGGTTGATAAAGTGGAGATGACTTCTCCAGTGATATCACTTCTCCAATTCCTATGTAATTATGTGGTCCCCATGCACTAAGATTTCTCTAACTTTGGAGATCATAGTGCATAGGCTCTATAGAATAATATAGGAACTGGTATCACTGGAGAAGTTATCTCCACTTTAGCACCTTTTCATAACACCTTAGTGCATAACCCAGGTTGAGTACAGTGAATAATTTAGCTCCCATACCTCCCAACATTTCAAATAGCCAACAGGGACATTTTTGTGTTATGGTGTGCAGTTGGAGGAGTGACTGGTGTGCAGGCATTACTGAGAATTTTTAAGGTTATTTCATGACTTATTGACAACTGTTTTAGCAAATGATTTAGAGCAGACCAAAGTATTTTATTTACACAGGCTAATTTACAAATCAATATACTGAAGTTTAACTATTTATAGCTGTGAAGTAATGTGATAAACATATACACAGCACACAGTCTGATCTACTAAAAAGAGGAACACACACGTGGGAAATAAGAATTTGGGTCTCAAAGAGGGACACTTCCGAGGTACGGCTCCAACTGTTGCTATCACGTTCACCTCTGCAGAATCCAGCAATAGCTGGATACACATGTGTCGCGCATCTCGTTCGAAACTACCATAGTAATTCCAAGTCTCACCACTAGAGGTCCACTCCTTACTCATCCCATGCCGCTTTTCTCGCTGGTTTCCTTTCCGGTGAAATCTCGCGTGTCTGGCCTGTACTTCCTCTTTCTCTCCCAGCTCGACAAGATGGCAGTCGGCAAGAACAAGAGGCTGACCAAAGGTGGCAAGAAAGGTGCCAAGAAGAAGATGTGAGTACAAATAGTGTTCGGTGTGCATGGGGTAGATATCTGGAGACTTACTCTTGGAACTCGATAGCTTAAGATGAGAAGGATGGCTCAGATACGTGATGGATAGTGCAGGAGGGGAGCACTGTATTATGACTAGCTACTCGGTTTGGCCTGCCCTGCAGGATGAATATACATATAAATTATGTTATGGTGAGCATAACTGTAACGTTACTTCAACCCTGTGTCACTTTATATCCGTGTTGACACTCGTTTGCATGCATAGAAGGAGCAGTGTTCTACTTATACATGTGCACTGCTGCTTGCTCAAAATGTATGTCATCTAGTACTTTATTGCACTGTGTAAGTATCGCCAGAATGTACCAGTGGCTTTGGAAACATGTTCTCGGCAATGGCCATCTCTCCAGTTTATTTTATGAACTTTCTAGTTCTGATCGGGCTTTATGTATTACTGTCAAGCTTCCTCTGTCAAACGGTATTCCTTAAAACTAAAAAGTGAGCAGCGCATTGCGAAGCAGTGTGTTGCACACACATGTTTGAGGCCTGATGTGTTAACCATGAGCCCATTCATTGTCCTTAATAATCATAGTAAATGTATCAGATATGACAGACACATCAGTAATGTGGTGTTTTCGGTTACAAGTTACTTTCCTTAAATCTGAATGTCCGAATATCGATCTTGCTATCCCAATTATTTAACATTGCATTGTGTTCGAAGTATTTTGGTCAGAGTCTGTAAAGTCTGCATATACCAGCATATGAATGTAACTTTTAAGTATTGTAGGTCCAGGAAGAGTTAACTTAATTTTCAAGGCTAGAGCTATGGCAACTGGTGATTTGAGCTCTAAAATATTTTGGATTTCAGTGTTTTCTAAAGACTTTGCATATTTTGTATGTTGACTTGAATTATTTGTAGTGGTTTTTTATGTACATATCGCTTGCCAATGCGTTTGGAGACCTCCCTAGCCCCTCTGGCACTCAAAGGGTTAAATCATAAATGTGGCAAGTCAAGTAATCAAGATGACAATATTACTTAGACACAGGCATACTTATGTTTCTATGTTGTCCAGTATCTAAACATTTTAGTGTCAGAGAGGTGTCCAACAAATTGTGCACTGTTGGACACCACCTCTGGCACTAAAAGGGTTAATACGGGAGGTGTCCAAAGTTTCTTCTTCAAGGGCCAGACTGACAAAATAACAATTGAAGGCCACTTCTATGTAATTGTAGTAAAGACAAGCATGCAGTAAATGAGATTTTATTTAACTCAATCCATAGCTAGGTCAGCAAGCCTTATGACCACTTGCTACATAAACTTGTCTATCTCCTTTTGAAATATATCGGGCATGGAGTATATTGCAACAGCAGGTCACTTTTATTTAATACAGCTTGTATTATGGGTAGGGTTGGTGAAGCTGGAGGGTGAAAAATGCCCCCAAGGCCTTAGGTGGTACATCCCTGATAAATGCTGTTTCTTCAAATAGGCTAATTTTTAATTGTATGTAACTCCTTTTTAGTGTTGACCCATTCTCCAAAAAAGATTGGTATGATGTCAAGGCACCAGCAATGTTCAATATCCGCAACCTTGGGAAAACTCTTGTCACAAGAACCCAGGGAACCAGTAAGTAGTATGTACCTTGTCTGACCTGCAGTAGACTCAGAGAAAACTAGCTGACATTCATCTGTTATTGTGCCAGTTGATTTGAGACTCCAGTGTAGTCTGAGTACAGTTGTCAATATGCTACTCAACAGTATTACATTTGCATTTTCCCCCTCCTGCTCTGTCTTTAACCCTTTGTTTCTCAGAGGGGTGCTTTGGAATGTTGTGTACTCCTCTGGTGCTCAAAGGGTTGAAAGTTGTTGCTGTCTTTAGATGTAAATGTTTTGTAGCCAGCATTTCAGGACATGCAGATGGGGGGGGTGTAATAGGGAATGAATGATGACAAAATGTTTCGGTCCCAAATGATTTCTATGATTACTTTCTTTTGAGATCTTACTGACATTCCCTATATTGGTTAATCCTTTTAAAAAGATAACTGGCCTTATGTACCAATGGGATCACTTTTAATATGTACAATTCCTAAAACTTTCACTGAGGTAAATGGAGCTTTTAACACCTCGAATGCTAGTGGTCGCCAATGCTTTGGTATGCAAGGTGTTGGTGACCTCCCCAGTCTTCGGGTGGTTAAAGTCCGCCATTTAAATAATTGGAAATATTTTTGTGGCCTTCAGTGCCATTAGTCTGCCCCTGAATTATTCCACTTGGGTTTCATGCACAAGGCCCATTGAGTCACATTCCTGTGGGTTTCTAACCTGCTGTGTGTAAGAAACTGCTCCTTATTTTGTATTGCATTGCCTTATCTTAAAAAGCTCCTCTTCTTTGCCACTTATGCTTAAAACAGAAATTGCCTCTGATGGTCTCAAGGGCCGTGTCTTCGAGGTGAGCCTTGCTGACCTGCAAAATGATGAAGTGGCCTTCCGTAAATTCAAGCTCATAACAGAAGATGTCCAGGGCAAGAACTGTCTGACCAACTTTCACGGCATGGACCTCACCCGTGATAAAATGTGCTCCATGGTCAAGAAATGGCAGGTAACCTCGTGTGATTGGACAGATATCTATTATGCCATCTTCTAGTTTGGTTTGACATATTATAGTGTGTACCAGAACATGGCTACTTGGGGTGCAAACCATATATGTGCAATTCCATGACTAGCAGTGGCACAAGACTGAGGAAGGTGGTGAGTGTATACATAGATCTGTGAATAATTGTGGGCAGTAGAACCAGGTGTGGATGTCTGACAGTGTATGTGAAGGGAGGAGAGAGTGATGTCAGTAGGGTGGGGGTGGGGAGTTATTTGTTAGCAGCACTTGTCTAGGAAACATTGCAATGTGTTGTACACCCCTCTCGCACAGTTTTTAAATTATTTAATTTTTAAATATATTTTTAACAGTTTGAGTGAAAGGATACCTTTTGTTACTCAAAAGGTTTCATTCAAACCTAATGGAGGGCATCATGACTCCATTTGATGGGCCTCCTCCCCTCCAGCTACTGATATACCCGCCAATCTGGGTGGGAGAGAGAGGGGGTGTAGGGAGCAATGTTGCTCCCTATGCGTTGCCTACAGTGATCTCCCAACTGACAGCACTGCCTATATTGTGTATTTGTGCATGGGTGGTAAAACTCAAACCAACCTATATATGTATGATCAATGCAATTAATGCTGTTCAAGGTCTCGCATATGCCAGTTTACAAAAATCCCTGAAAAGAAAACGCCTACATTTCTAAACTGTTGAAGTTATATACACTTCTAAAATTCAGATGTTGCAGCAGCAGTTCTTTCCAAATGGGTTTCTTGCAGGATGTAATGAAGCTGTTGACTTCCTGTTCAGAGGCTGGGATGCATGGTGTGAGCAGGGACCGACTTCTTTACTGCTCAAAGCCAGTATCACTACTGAGCCTAGGAAGCATAAGATCAACAATTGTGTAGACATTCATGTTTTGAACATCCGACTGTCACTAAGACTGTGGTTAAGTTCATATCTCCTGTAGTTTGGGGATGTTATCAAGGTTTACAGTTTGTAAAGGGATAGTTTTGTCTAAAACAAAATGCAGCTCTGATTCATCTTCATACGATTTGTTCCATGTAGAGCTGTATTTTAAAGGGATAGTAATGGTTAATTTTAAGTTGATTTTAATATTGTAGACACTCAAGTCTGCCATCTAGCTGACAGCTGTGGATTCCAGTCATTTGACCAGACAGAGGCTCTTCAGCAGAGCTGAAATCACACTATTTAGAAATAAAGACTTCATTGGAATAGTCTACAAAGTGTGCTTGCAAACCAGGCACACTTTGTAGACCGTTCTAAATGAAGTATTTGTCTTTAGAGATCGTTATATTAGCGCTGCTGAAGAGCCGCATCTGGTTAAGCGACCAGAATCTGCTTCTGACAGCTTTACAGCTCGTCAAGCAGAAAGGGGAGGGTGCGGAGAACTTTATTTTCCTATAGCTCTCAAACCATAACTGTTTGAGAGATATGAATAAGTTCAAGTACTCTCTTTAATACCATCAGATTTTTATTCAACAGTAATTGAATGGGAAAGTATCCCCCTCCACTTTAACTTGCGTAATGCTGTTCTCCAAGCTGGTCCGGATGGAAAGCAGAGGGACAATATACTGTGAGCATAAGGAAAAACCTTCCCTTCTTCGTCAATGGTGGCAGGGTTTCGTTGTTGACACAGCCAGGAGATTGTCCCCTTGCTGTGAGCCATCCAGTCAAGTGACCAGATTCCACATCTGAGGGAAGGTGCCTGAAAGGGATGGAACAGGGGAACTTTCTCTTTCATTTACTGTTTAACTGCAAGTCTGATAGTATTGACATAAGCTCTACATGTGACAAATAGTATGAAGATGAATCTGAGCTGCATTTTGTTTGAGACATTGCTATCCCTTTAAGCAGATTGAAAGCAGAATGAGTAAACCAACTACCCCATAGAGGGGAAAAATGTAAATTTTCGTTGATCCTAAGAGGCATGGGGGCAAAAAAACTCCTCCCACCTGAAGCTGCAATCGTCACTGGGATTTTTCTCAAGACAATATCATAGTGAACATTGCTTCCTTTAAATACCCTGTGTGACGAGTACAGAAGGGGGGGTGGTATATTTTCTCAGATTAAGGAGTTATACACGAAGTAGGGAGATATGTTTATATTAAAAAAAAAAAAAAAAAAAAAAAAAAAAAAAAAGCAAATTGGTGCATAAAACCTCCAAAGAGGAATAAAGGAAGCGATCTCCATATGTAAAGTCTCTACTCTGTTTTAGATGTGTCCAATACAGCAGCGCACCACCAGGGTGTGTATATAACCTGTTCATTGCATAATCTTAGGTGACGTGCATACTGGTGGGGTGTTGCATGGCAGAGCAGTGCAATGGACACCTCTTTCATTCAGAGGGTTAAAGTGATAAGAATCCCATTGAGCTGAATGGGGCTTTTAACACCTTATTACTGGGCTTCAGGACACTTACCCTTTGAGTGCCAGAGGGGTACACAATGCTTTGCGATGAGTTATGTACACCTCTGACATGCAAATGGTTAAAGTTTCTCTATGGAAGGCTTTGCACTGCCAGTGTGGCCTACAGAGTGCACCATTTGGCTTGCAGGCCTCATGGTTTGCATTCGTGCTCTACGTCGAGGGCGACATGTTCTTCATGTAGGATATGGTTCTGTTTAATTGGTAATAACTTTCTGATCTTGCACAACTAATCTTTGATATCTTCATAGACCATGATCGAAGCACACGTAGATGTCAAGACTACAGATGGATACCTGCTCCGCCTTTTCTGTGTTGGATTTACAAAGAAGCGAAACAATCAGATCCGAAAGACTTCTTATGCTCAACATCAGCAAGTCAGGCAGATTCGCAAGAAGATGATGGAAATCATGACTCGCGAAGTACAGACAAATGACTTGAAGGAAGTTGTTAACAAGTTGTAAGTGTGTCTCCTTGGTGTGTACACAAGTGACTTAGTATTGTGTTCTTGGTCCTGTGGGAATGAGTGATGACAATGTGTTTCGGTCCCAAATGAGGATCAGTGATTACTGCTTTGAGATCTTTCTGACATTCCCATTTCTATACTCGTATGGATCACACTTGATACATAAGTTAGACTCTGTGGAGCTTCAAATGAATTGCTATGTGATGCATTGGTTTTGATTATTAAAAAAAAAAAAAAAAGTTAATATCCTTGAAGCAGCTGTCAAAAAAAATTAGAAAAATTTCTCCTCAGTATAATGTTATACACAAGTGCAACAATTCTGGATCAAACAAATTTCACCAGAGGGAGAAAGCTGCTTCCCAATTGTTTAACCAGGCTGAATCCCTGAATGCTGTAGAGGTCTCCAATGCACTATAGACCTTTCTAGCTTTCATAGGATTATAAATGCCTTTTAAAATTAGTGGGTGTCTGGGTAACGCCCTCTGGTAAGCTTGCTCTTTTTTTGCACAAGGCGCATTAGCCCACATTCAACAAAAGGAATGCAATTGAATGAATGACTATATAGCGCCACAAGTGTACGCATCACTTTACAATTCTGGAGCAAACCTCTACACCAATGATTATGGTCCCTTGAATGAAGGTCTGTGTTCTAGCATTCAACATCCAAGGGGTTAAAAGCACAATTGAAATAAGAATTACAGGACTTTGTCTCCCCAGTGATACAGTTGATTTGATGCAGATAAGCACCACTCACTTCTTGCATTATTCACTTGGGGTCTTGTATTCAGCTTGATAAATGGGTGCATTTCTGGAATAAACCCAACTGCACCTTTGCCAGAACAAATGGTTGAAAATGCACATGCATTTAATTGGTGCTTTTAACTTTATGAATTCTATAGAGGTCTAAAATGCATTACTTCACAATGTATTGACAACCTATCATTCGAGTAGTTAAAAACACTGTTTAAATCCAAGTGCATTTTCATTCTCTTGTCCCCTATGGTGCAGTTGGTTTGTTCCAGAATCTCACACTTCAATTCCTGCATTATGCCCTTTATGTTCTATGTATGTAAATCATACTGTCTCTGGTTTAGTTAAGTCACCAAGGCAAGTCAAACTGTTTTGAGCATTGTATCATTCTACTTAATGTGCTAGTGCACCATCTTGGGAGTAAGAATTGCAACAGTTACTCAAAATCCAATTTAATTAGTGTGACCCTGCTTGTCAATCCTCCTTTTTTTTTTTTTTTTTTTTTTTTTTTTTTTTTTTTTTTTTTTTTTTTTTTTTGCCAGTGCACCATAAACTTGCCTGTTTAATACTTGGCTGTGAAATACGTCTTACTCTTGTTTCTCACAGGATCCCAGACAGCATAGGCAAAGACATTGAAAAGGCCTGCCAATCCATCTATCCTCTACACGATGTGTATGTTCGCAAGGTGAAAATGTTGAAGAAGCCAAAGTTTGAGCGTAAGTTTGGTATTAATCTTGCCTGCTTGTATCTTGCCTTAATGACAGTAAACTTCTTAATAGTACACTTGTTGCAAGTTCATTTTTACCCTTAATGACCCTGAAAGAGCCCTCAACTTTCCATCTAGGTCATTATTATGAACAATGTACCACTATCACTGCAGCAAAAAATACTGGAGGGAGGGAACTTTGGTTATTCTTTCAGTATATTTGGCATTCACAGCAGTTGGTGTCTCTGGGGGAATTCCAGGAACGCACTGATACTGGCTAGATCCTCCCTAGTGGTTTCTTATTACACATGTGACTTGGATTTTAGGGAGCAAAGCTGCATGTGTATTTCTGAGTGAAGCATGGGAGAGTGCTTTAAGCTGTCCATAATAAACTGAAGGTAGAGAGCTTCCTTCTGCTGCTGTGGTATTCCATTGTATCATTGTCCCTGCTCTCATGGACATAAAACTTGTGAAGCTTGGGCAACTCCGTTTTACATATTCTGCACTTGCAGAATATGTATCAAAGCTTACAATAATTTACTCCCTTTAATCCCTTAACAACTGCTGTCCGGACGTTAAGGACTGGTGACAGTCCTGAAGCGCATGGTAAGTTTGATCACAGAGCGCTGTTCGCAGATCACACCTGTAAGAGAAAGGGGGCGGGGGAAGCTTGGTCCTCCAGTGTCCCGGACCACATGGTCCTCAAAGGGATCAAGGACCAAAGGAGTGTGCAGTGTATTGGTTCACAATGTGTTGCACACCCATTTGGTCCTTCCGATTAAAGCTGTGTTGAGCCATTCAAAAGCAATCATCTAGCTATGGAACGTGGGGTAAAAGTTTTTAAACTGGTGCCTTTTTTAATTTAAGGGGATGTATCCCCCTTATACAAGTTAGCATTAATTGTTGGCTTATAGAACAAATATGTATTCATTTTTAAAGCTCCTGTTTGTCTAAATTTAAGTAATATCTGTGCTGCAGCTACTTCTGGACAGATTACGGTTACTTGCTCTGTACTGCAGTCCGTCACTCTGCCTCTGATCCCCTCCCTCTATGCAGACTCCTCCAATGACTGAGGCTTTCTGTCTGTAACCTGGAACGCTCTCATTGGCAGAGATCGATATCTAGCTAATGAGACTGCTCCAGGTTAGAGGCAGAAAGCCTCTATCATCAGAGGGAGGGGAGAAGAGTCAGAGTGATGGACTGAGATACAGAGCAGGTAACTGCAGCGTATGTGGAAGTAGCTGCAGCGTAGATATAACTTCAATTTAGACGAACAGGAGCTTTAAAAAGAAAAAAAAAAATTTGCTCTATAAGCTAACGATTAATGCTAACTTGTATAGGGGTGATACATCCCCTTTAATGTCTGACATCTCTAAAAGGGAACACTTTTGTATATTTATGTCTCTAGCATATCTCCCTCCCTCCTACACTGCCAGAAGATTTTTATTCAGTTTACTACTTTCATTAAAAGGAGAAAAAATCTTAAATGGTAATTCCACTCATTTTGTCACTCAGGTTGTAATGGTCACAAATGGCCTATCTTTTACACTTTAGGGTGGTGGTATTACCTAGCTGTCATTTTACCAAGTAACTTCAGCTGCTTTGGTAAATGGTGACATGGAGATCTGGTTAATACGGTGCAATCCAAAAGATGGAGAGTCTGAGGCTGGGCTTCTCCCTACTAAGCTTTTGCTTGACCCCTTAGACACGATTAACATCTCTAAGAATCAGGGGCTAACTCTTGAGGGATTTCTCTTCTGTATTGGAACAAATGATGACAAACTGTTTCGGTCCCAAATGATGCTTTATGATTATTAGTATGAGATCATTCTGATGTTCCTTGTAGTCTGTGTATAACGAACTCCTCACTGTCATAGATGGAGTAGAATTGTTTACTCACAGTGTCTTGTCTGTTTTCAGTGGGCAAACTAATGGAACTTCATGGTGAGGGTGGCGGTGCTGGGAAGCCTGCCGGAGATGAAACTGGCGCCAAAGTGGAACGGGCTGATGGGTATGAACCTCCAGTACAGGAATCAGTCTGAGAAGATCCCTCTGATTATAGAGTCTGTAAAGAAAATAAACACAATGTTCTAATGATTTGCCTCTAGTTTGTGTTTTGTGAAACATGTGGAGTGGGCTGTGAGGTTAGTATGGTAGTGTATACCAACAAATCCTATATAATAATTCGCTAAGTTGTGTGTAACACCCGACATGCACAGTAGATACTGCTGCGCGTGCGGCAGTCATGCGCAGTACAGACTGCCCGCGCCGCGGCTGATACAGAGCTGGGCGCTCCGAAGGAGCGTCCAGCTCTGTATCAGCAGTGGCACGGGCAGTCTCTGCTGCGCGTGACTGCCCCGCGACCAGCTGCCGGAGGCACTGTGGCCCGTGTAACGGGCTATTCAACTAGTAGTTTATAAAAGGGATCTTTTTATGTTGTGCTCTTGCGTTTATATTCTGATAAATCAAGGTGGATCCACATATCAAATTTACCTTACATGGGATATGTTTAAGATTAAGGTTGTAGAGGGAATCTTTCTGATGTTGAAGTCAAATTGAAAGGTTCCACATTACATGCTAAGGAAGCTCCCTGACTACGACACCAGGCTTGGCTCTTGTACATAAATATACTATGTCTAAATTTGCAAAGGAATATTGGGGCCCTAAAGGGAGATGCACTTGGCGATAGAGATCCACACTGCCATGTGCTGTAAGAATTAGTGATGCAAGGGGAGGGGGAAGAATTTCCCCATTAACATACAGGGTTGCCAAACTGCTGGCAATGTGTAAGGGAGGGCATCCGTTCCATGTTACCAGCAGACTAACAACCCTGAAGTCTGAGAGCATTTCTGCTTCCCCACTTGATTATTGGGGGAGCGGAGAGGATCCGCTCAGACTTCCGCACTACAAACAGCATATCTCTTAACCCTTTGAGTGCCATAGGGATATGCAGGAGTGTTACATGCTCATGCATGTGCACCTTTTTTGCCACACCCACTAATTTGCCTCCCCCACTATCATCCCTTCTGCCACCCCTCCTCTCTTTTGCCACCTTCCCTTTTCTCCCTTTTGTCATCTGCCTGAGCACTGTCTTCCACCCTGCATGGAGCGAATGTGTCCTCTCCACGCAGTGTGGAAGAAAGTAATACATACGTTTAGAACAGACATGTAGGAACTTGAAAATTCAAATGGTTGATTACTAACATGACCAAGCCAACAAACTTAAAATACAAAAAAAGATTATAGTTAAGAAATTGGCTCACTGACTATTCCACATTGCTAGGCAATGTGCCGATTCTCTGCTATATTCAGAGTATATTATATTGAGAACATAAGAGATAGGAGGTATCCTAATGGAATTTGGATTGAAAATTTGAAACTTATACAATTTTACTTATAAGAATTTGTAAAACTGCATAATCACTTACATAAGCCCAGTGTTAAACACCAAAAATCACTTCTTAAAGATAAGATGTTAGAGATTCATGTGTATGAGTGGGGGCATATAGTGTTTATGAAAGTTATCAACAGTCAATATCCATAGTGGTTATATAGTATTCATCCCATCCATTAAACAAGTTTATAAGCCTGTGCTATTATACAGTTGCAGGTGGTTATTCCAGAATACAAATTGTAACCACCATCATTCAATGCACTATGCCCAATATAGAAATCAGAGCTTTGTGTGAGTGTAAAGTAGCTAATCACATGCTGAAGAGTGTAACAGATTAGGTCTATGGTTGTTTTTGAATATTAAAAGCTTTAGTCATCATATCTGATGGTTATTTAGCTGCATATAATTGGAGAGAATACAATATTATAGAATCAGATGTCTAGTTGGGGAGTAGAACACCTACACAGCTAATGCTTTTTATTCAACTATATAACCACAGACCCAATCTTATACTCTCTTTAGTGTGCACACACAGCTCTAATTTCATTATTGGGCATAGCTAGTGAATGAAGGGGTTTACAACGCCTGTAATAGCGCAGGCATATAAACTTTAATGAGTTGGATGAATACTGTATAACCACTACTGAGATTCTTATGACTGCTGATAACTTTTTCATGTGAAAAAGAAAGTACACTCTTTAAATTCTATGGTTTTAGATATCGGGACATAATAATAATCTGTTCCTTAGCAGGTCTAAAAATTGGGTAAATACAACCTCAGATGAACAACACATGACCTATTACACAGGGTCATGATTTATTTAACAAAATAAAGCCAAAATGGAGAAGCCATGTGTGAAAAACTAAGTACACCTTATGATTTTAATAGCTTGTAGAACCACCTTTAGCAGCAATAACTTCACGTAATAGTTTTCTGTATGCCTATCAGTCTTTGTTGTGGGGGTATTTTGGCCCGTTCTTTACAATGATGCTTCAGTTCATTGAAGTTTGTGGGCATTTGTTTATACGCAGCTCTCTTAACCCTTTAACGACCCATGACGTACAAGTACGTCATGAGGTTAAGGTCCCTAAAGGGCCAAGGACGTATGTGTACATCATGGAATTCCGGGCTCCCCATGTGGCTGCGTCCGTTTGGGGAGTTTGGAATCGGCTGAGCTAAAAAAAAAAAAAAAAGCTCCGTTGTCCTTAAGTGACCGTAGCGTGTGCAACCGGTCCTTAAAGGGATAGTAATACTTAAGTATCACTAATCCCTATAGTAAAGCCCTACTAAAAAAAAAACGTATTGCCCCCAGTGTCATCTCTCAAACCTTTATGGTTTGAGAGATGAACGTTTCTAAATTTGCCCTCCCCCTTCCCCGTAGTCGGAATTCTAGCTGACTTAAGGGAAGAGAGTCGTACGACTTTCAGGCGGCTCTCCAGCACAGCCTGATCGCGTTACTAAAAAAGAATAATTTCACTGAAATGGTCTTCTACGTGTGCTTGGTTTGCAAGCACACGTAGAATACCGTTTTAGTGAAATTTTGTTTTTTGTGCCAAACGTGGCACTCTGCATTATGACCAAACAACTCCACCTTGGTCTAGTCTGTCCAAAGGATGTTGTTCCAGAAGTCATGTGGTTTGTTCGGATGCAACTTTGCAAACTTAAGCCATGCTGCCATGTTTGTTTGTTGTGTTTTTTTTTGTTTTTGTTTTTTTTATAGAGAAGAGGCTTTTTCCTGGCATCCTTTCCAAACAAAACCATACTTGTTCAGTCTTCCTAATTGTACTTTCATTAACTTTAACACTTAATATGCTAACTGAGGCCTGTAGAGTCTGAAATTTAACTCTTGTGTGTTTTTGCAATTTCTCTGAGCATTTCATGGTCTGATCTTGGGGTGAACTTGCTGGGGTGTCCACTCCTGGGAAGATTGGCAACTGTCTTGAATGTTTTCCACTTTTGAATACTCTTTCGCACTGTAGAAGGAAGGACTTTAAATTGTTTGGAAATGGCCTTATAACCCTTCCCAGATCGATGGACAGCAACAATTGCTTCTCTAAGGTCATTGCTGATGTCTTTCCTCCTTGGCATTGTGTTAACACATACATGAATGCTGCAGACCAGCAAACTGCTAAAACTTTGGCTTTTATAGAGGTGGGCACACTTTCTTAGCAGCACCTGTCTGCTACTTGGCATCTTAATTCCTATGGAAGCAGTAAGGGTGTACTTAGTGTTTCACACATGGCTTCTCCATTTTGGCTTTATTTTTGTTAAATCATGACATGGTGTAATGTCTCATGTTTTGTTGTTCATCTGTATTTACCTGAAAGGTACAGGGGAGGGTGGCAGATGAGTGAGTGATAGTGAGGGGAAGCGGATGAGAGAGAGAGGTGGTGGCAAAATGGTAAACATGCATGATGTAATGCTCCTGCAGGGAACATGTGAAAAATGTAAGAACTCTATTGCAGGGGAGCAGAGATCAGCTTGTTGATTTGTATAGTGGAAGACTATACTTTTCTAACCCTTTGTTGTGCCACAGCGGTGTGCAATGTATATCTCTATAGCACTCATAGGGTTAATGCAGAGATTATGTGGGGTTGAAGTCTGAGGGGATCCTCACCGCTCCCCCACTGAGTAACTGGGGAAGAAGGGAGGATGTTCAGACGTTAGGATTGTATACTGCTGGAGATATCTAATGGGAGGGCATCTCTTAGATATCGCCAGTAGTATGATAGTCCTACATAATCATTATTCAATGAGGGCTGTTACTGCAAAGGAAGATATAGGGAGAGCCCGACTGTCATCCTCACGTAAGTGATGTTGGGACTGAGGACTCAAACAGCAGAGGTGGCTGTCGGAGCTTGGTGTATGATGATTTGCCACATTAACATACACACATACACATAAATATGACTGGCTTATTAAAGGGATAGTAATGTTTCAGTAAAAAACCTGCTCTAATTAATCATAGTATTTGGGCCTTGGAGAGTATTATTTCAATTCTGTCAGTTGTAGTTAGAATAATTGACAAAGTATCCCTCTCCTGCCCCTTTTACTGATGTAACACTGCTCATCTCAGAGCAGCAGGGTGTGTCCAGGTAGATTGTCCCTCTCTGCAATCTTCATTTAAGATGAGGGGAAAAGCTGTCAAGGGGGGGGGGGGCAGGGTTTTCATTGTTCTCACTGTAAGAAGATTGACCCTTGATCTGAGCTGTCTGGTGAAGTGGATTCCACATCTGAGGAGTGGGGGCTTGCCCTAGGTAAAAGGGGCGGGAGGGGGATCTTTATCATTCAATTACTCTTGAACTACAACTCCGACCGTAGTGAAATAACACTCTCTATGGCTCAAATACTATGAAGATTAAATGGAGCTGCTGCTTTTGTGAAACATTACTAGAAAGTTAACCTACATTTCCATGTGGAAATAAACAACTGTTTATTTGTGTTCAGTTCCAAAATCAAAAATCTGCTGATGGCAGGGTCATGGTGGTGATGGCAAATTAAAGGGGACATGATGAAGACATGTTAATGCATGGGGCAATGTGTCTTTGACACAGATCTGATACATCGCCATCCTGAGCCTTTCTCAGTCTTAATGCATCTCCTCTATGATGACTTAAAGGGATGCTACGGTTTCATAATAAAAGCCGCTATAATTAATCATCATAGTATTTGGGCCATGGAGAGTGTTATTTCAATACTGTCAGAATTGTAGTTTGAGTAACTGGATGATAGATTATCCCCCTCCTGCCCCTTTTACTGATATAACACTGCTTGGCTCAGAGCAGCAGGGAGGTGCTCAGGTAGACTGCAGAGAGGGACAATCTTCAATTAAGATAAGGGAGAAGGCTGAAAACCGGTGGGGGTGGGCTGTTGCAGGGTTTTCATTGTTCTCACAGTAAGAAGATTGTCTCTTGTTAAGCAACCAGATTCAACATCTGATGTGAGCAGTGTCAAACTAGATAAAAGGGGTGGGGGGGATACTTTGTAATTCAATTACTCTTGAACTACAACTCTGACAATATTGAAATAACTCTATGGCTCAAATACTATGAAGATTAATTGGAGCTGCTCTTTTTGTGAAACACCTACTATTCCTTTAAGTCAAGAGGTGAAGAAAAAGCAGTTGATAGCTTATCAGGGTTAAAATGTTAGTGGGCTGGTGACTGATGCAGTGTAGAAATATATTAAAGTGTGTGTTGGGGGGGTAGGGGGGAGAAGAGTTCCTGAAGTTCAACCTTTCCACAGCATAACAAAGCCTAGATAAGCTGCCCCCCTCAAATGGGTATTACTCCTGTTACCAGAACTTACTGGTTTACCTCCTGCTAGACTGTATAACATTGTATGTTCCCTTCTGCTACAAGTACAGCTTATCATCTATTAAATATATCCATTGATTATGACATTACTACATGTTTGGGCAAGGAATTTCACAATTCAGCAAACCTTTCTGTAAAAACAAACAAAAAAAAACCTTCCTCTGGTGAATCCAAAACAATTTTTCCTTTAGTCTTAAGTGGTGGCCCATAGTTATTTGATGAGTCTTTGGAGGGGGGGGGGGGGTAATAAAGACAGGACTTCATTTGACTTTGCTTCTGGTGTTTGAACACTGGTCACTGTTTACAAGAACTCCCTGAGCTTTCTCAAGCAATGAGTCTCCTTCACAAATGAAATAATTTTTTCCCACCTTAAACTTCAGTCTACTTGTTTACCCAATTTGCCATTTTATGCAAATTCCTCTAGAGTGCAAACTTCCTGCTCTGGAATGACCCTGCATAATTTAGTGTAATCTTCAAATCTTTAAGTTTTTTTTTTTTTTATGAACGTGTTAAAAAGCAATGGACCAAGTACTGAACCATGAGGTTCTCCACTCTCAACTTAAACTATATAGGAACATTTTCCATTGAAAACATTGTTTCCTATTTTTCAACCAGCTTTCTATCCAAATCCCATAGACCCAATGTTCTTAAGCTATACACCAACCTACTATGTGGCAGTGTATTAACCCTTTGAGTGCCAGAGTGGTACAGAATGCATTGCAGATCAATGCATTCTGTACCACTCTGGCACTCAAAGGGTTAAACCTTGGCAAAATCTAGATATACTACATATACTGCTTTGCGATTATCTATGTTACTACTTCATAGAAGCTCAAAAGATTAGATTTTGCCAAACAATTCTTCATAAAATTATGTTGATTCCTGCTAATCTTATTTTCCATGCTGTAATCCTGAATATAATATCCTATTTTCCCTTCTAGCAGTTTTCCCACTACCAAGGTCAGACTCATGGGTCTATAATTCCCAGGTTGTTTTAGTTTTTTAAAGGGATAGTAATACCTGAAAATAAGTTTATTTTTTTATTGTAACCCTTAAAAAAACATGAAAAATGATATAAGTCTTATCTCCCAAACCTTTATGGTTTGGGAGATATTCAGAAGTAAAGTTTCCCCTGGAGTGATGTCATTGCTCCACCCTTCAGATTTGGAATCCGGTCCCGGGACCGGCTGTGCCTCTCCAGAAGTGCTGAGATCGTGATCTTTAAAAATAATTTCTTAATTGGAATGGTCTACAAAGTGTGCTTTCAAGCCAGGCACACTTTGTACACAGTTCCAAGTAAGTAGTTCTTTTCAAAGATTGTGATCTCGGCACTGCGAAAGAGCTGCCGGTTGCTATGTGGACCGAATTCCAAATCTGTCCACTAGATGGCAGACTTGGCTGAAACAGCAAGGAAAAGTGAACTATACTATATTATACATATGAATATCTCCCAAACCATAAAGGTTTGGGAGATACGACTTATATCATCTTTCATGGTTTTTTAAGGGCTACAATATAAAATAAACTTATTTTCTATTACTATCCCTTTAAATAAAGGCACTACATTGGCTTTACGCCAGTCTTGTGGTGCTAAGTGTCTTGTGAAAGTCTTTAAAGAGTAAAAAGAGTGGTATTGCTAACACTGCACCGAGTTCCTGAGGAACCATTTAATGTATACCATCAGGACCAGGTGCTTTTTAGCCTTAATTTTTGTCCAGTCTTCCCATGACCTCTTCTTGGTTTAACCCAGTAAACAAAGTCCAGAGGACAAAAGCCTTTTACTTTCCCACCCTAACCAACTTGCCCATCTCCTTTTTGAAAGGTGGGATATACTCCCTCTTAAGTTTTTTGTTTTTGTTTTTTTTGTCCTTTATGTATTTGAAAACTTTTTAATAACTCTTTTTGCTATTTATGCATTTGAAAACAACTTTATTTTTTTAATATTTTATTACTCTTGCTTTACCCCCTTCAGTGCCAGAGGCTTGTGCCATTTCCTGTACCCTGCAGGCCAGACACTTTTTCAGCATTTTTGCTATCCTTCTGTTTATGCTGGATTTCCTCTGGGGATTTTTAGTTAAATATGGAAAACTATATATTGTTTTTTTCAGAACGAATTGAGCTTTCTCGTGGTACCTTACATGAAGAGAATTTTACATCGTGCAAAAAGCTATGATGTCATAATGACAAAAAAAGTGAAAATTTACTAATTTTCCTAAAATCACATAATATGTATCAAAAACATTTACCTTGATTGAAAAAGTTTCAATTATTTGAAAAAGCCCCAAATCCCCCGAGTAAAAAAATACCAAATTTGTATAGTTTTACCTACATCCATGGCTAGCGTAGAGCCCTAATCACCAGCAGCGCAAAATGACATTTTCAACTTTATAAACTAATATGCGCATTCTAGGGTTTTTGTGGTAAAACTACCCTAAAACAGTGGAATAACTATATAATAAAACTATATATTTCGGAAAAGTAGACAACCTGCCGCATCTAATGAGGGGTAACTTGCCTTCTTACCCCAAGCCTGGTGTGCACAAATGCCTCCAGAAGGTGGCGCTAATGGAAAAAAAGGCATTTTCTTACATTTCTGCCCCTTCAAATGTACTGAAATTTGTGAAAACCATGGAATTTCCAACTGTATTCATTAGCTAGCGCTCTTAGGAGAAAAAATGACACCCCATTGGTATGAGTTCAACTACCTCAGGGGGCGCTAGAAGTGCAAAATGACACCTACTACAACCTCAAATGTTTCTAACATTTTCTCAAACATTACTTGTCTGTTCCCAAATGGTTATAACAACTACAGAAGCCAAGAAAGGGTACACAAACCATACCATTTTGAAAAGACACCCTGCCGCATCTAATGATGGGTGACTTGCCTTGTTACCCCAAGCCTGGAGTGCACAAATGCCTCCAGAAGGTGGCGCTAATGGAAAAAAAAAAAAAAGGCATTTTCTTACATTTCTGCCCCTTCAAATGTACTGAAATTTGTGAAAACCATGGCATTTCCAACTGTATTCATTAGCTAGCGCTCTTAGGAGAAAAAATGACACCCCATTGGTATGAGTTCAACTACCTCAGGGGGCGTTAGAAGTGCAAAACGACACCTACTACAACCTCAAATTTTTCTAACATTTTCTCAAACGTTACTTGTCTGTACACAAATGGTTATAACAACTACAGAAGTGAAGAAAGGGTACACAAACCATACTATTTTGAAAAGAAGACACCCTACCGCATCTAATGATGGGTGACTTGCCTTGTTACCCCAAGCCTGGAGAGCACAAATGCCTCCAGAAGGTGGCGCTAATGAAAAAAAAAAAAAGGCATTTTCTTACATTTCTGCCCCTTCAAATGTACTGAAATTTGTGCAAACAATGGCATTTCCAACTGTATTCATTAGCTAGCGCTCTTAGGAGAAAAATGACACCTCATTGGTATGAGTTCAACTACCTCAGGGGGCGCTAGAAGTGCAAAACGACACCTACTACAACCTGAAATGTTTCTAACATTTTCTCAAACATTACTTGTCTGTACCCAAATGGTTATAACAACTACAGAAGTGAAGAAAGGGTACACAAACCATACCATTTTGAAAAGAAGACACCCTGCCGCATCTAATGATGGGTTACTTGCCTTGTTACCCCAAGCCTGGAGTGCACAAATGCCTCCAGAAGGTGGCGCTAATGAAAAAAAAAAAGGCATTTTCTTACATTTCTGCCCCTTCAAATGTACTGAAATTTGTGAAAACCATGGCATTTCCAACTGTATTCATTAGCTAGTGCTCTTAGGAGAAAAATGACACCCCACTGGAATGAGTCGACCTACCTTAGGGGTGCCAGAAGCACATCACTACACTTACCTGTTTGCTTCTTCGAAAATGGCGGCTTGTACTAAAATGTCCATAACTGTTAGAGACATGAAGGAAAGGTATAAAAGGTATACCATTTTGGAAAGTAGACATTCTCCCGCATCAATTGAGGGGTCACTTGCCTTTCTACCCCCTGGGCTGAAGTGCACAGATATTTCAAAAAGGTGGCGCTATGGGAATAAATACATGTTTTTTTACATTTCCACCACTCCAAAGATACTAAAATCTTTGAAAACCATAACATTTCCTGCTGTATTCAGTACCTGCTACCAACATGAGAAAAATGGTAGCCTATTTGTGTGGGTTAACATACAATACGTGGGTGCTAGGAACACGTACGTAAACCTGACACTTTTGTTTTTGAAATTATCTGCTTGCACTAAAATGGTTATAACCATAATAGATATGCAGAAAAGGTAGAGAAACAATGCCATTTTGGAAAGAAAACATCCTTCCGCATCTAATGAGGGTTCACGTGCCTTCTTACCCAAAGGCTGGTATGCACAAATGCTTCCAGGAGGTGGCGCTAGTGAAAAAAAAAGGCATTTTCTTACATTTCTGCCCCTTCAAATGTATGGAACTTTGTAAAAACCATGGAATTTTCAACTGCATTCATTAGCTAGTGCTCTTAGGAGTCAAACGACACCCCATTGATATGAGTTGACCTACCTTAGGGGGTGCTAGAAGTAGAAAACTACACCTACTACAACCTCTGATGTTTCTAACATTTTCTCAAATGTGACTTGCCTGTACAAAAATGGCTATAACACATTCAGAATTGAAGAAAAGGTAGATAAACCATACCATTTTGGAAAGAAGACAACCTGCCGCATCTAATGAGGGGTCACTTGCCTTCTTACCCCAATACTGGTGTGCATAAATGTTTCCAGAAGGAGGCAATATAGGAAAAAAATAGCATTTTTTTACATTTCTGCCCCTTCAAATGTATGGAGCGCTGTGAAAACCATGGAATTTTCAACTGCATTTGTTTGCTAGTGCTCTTAGGAGTCAAATGACACCCCATCGGTATGAGTTGAACTACCTTAGGGGGTGCTAGAAGTAGAAAACTACACCTACTACAACCTCTGATGTTTCTAACATTTTCTCAAACCTGACTTGCCTGTACGAAAATGACTATAACACCTTCAGAATTGAAGAAAAGGTAGATAAACCATACCATTTTGGAAAGAAGACAACCTGCCGCATCTAATGAGGGGTCACTTGCCTTTTTACCCCTAAGTTAGTTGGCACAACTATTTCCAGAATGTGGTGCTACAGGAAAAAAAAAATTTGTTTTACACATCAGTCACTTCAAAGATACTAAAATGGTTCAATGGCGTGGGATTTCCTAGGAGGACTTCTTGCCAGCCTAAGAAAAATGGTACCCCACTGCTGTGGGTTGACATACCAATTTACGCTACAGGAGAGTAGCTACCAGTGAAACAGATTTTATGGCTAACAGATGAAAGAAGCTAGGGCGTCAGCCGGTGTACGTGCGGACCTGTGACTAGAAGTGTAACAAAGTATGTGGGAGGGTGAGGGATTAGGCAGTGTGTGTGGGTATGAGCAGAGGAGCAAAGATGGTGGGGCAGTGTTTGATAGTGTGTATGGGAGATCTGTGACTACCAGTGTTGATAAAAAGTCCTGTGTGTGCCACAGGAAGGGGATCGGCATTAAACTCCCCTCTTAGTGGCACACACAGGGTTAATTTGTGTTTTAATTTTTTTTTTTTATTATATACCTCATTGAGGGGCATAAGGATCCCTCCCCAATGAGGTCTTAGTAAAAAAAAAATATATATATATGTCCACAAACAGGGGACCCTGAGAGTGCCACAGGGGTCTCCAGCGCATTGCAAAGCAATGCATTGGATCCTTGTGGCACTCAGAGGGTTAATTTTTTTTTTTATCATTACTTGGTAATCAGAGCTTGTTGGGGGGCCATCAGGACCAATCATGATGGCCCCCCAACAATCTCTGATAACGAAGTAATGATAAATGCCCTGTGTGTGCGCCGCAGAAGGGGGGCTGCATTGGCCCCCCTTGTGGCACACACAGGGTTAATTTTTTTTTCTTTACTTTTTTTTTTTATTATGGACCTCATTGGTGGGTATCAGGACCCCTCTGATTCCCCCCAATGAGGTCTTAAAAAAAAAAAAGAAAAAAAAAAGGAATCAAAATAAATGTCCCTGTGAGTGCCAAAGGGGTTTCCAGCGCATTGCAAAGCAATGCATTGGACCCTTCTGGCACTCAGAGGGTTAATTTTTTTTTATTATTATTACTTTGTAATCAGAGCTTGTTGGGGGGCCATCAGGACCAATCCTGATGGCCCCCCAACAATCTCTAGTAACAAAGTAATGATAGAAGCCCTGTGTGTGCCACAGGAGGGGGGGGGTGCATTGGACCCCCCCTGTGGCACACACAGGGTTAAATTTTTTTTTTTTTTTTTTTTTTTTTGTTAATAATAGACCTCATTGAGGGGCATCAGGATCCCCCCTGATCCCCCCAATGAGGTCTTTAAAAAAAAAAAAAAACCCCACCCAAAGAAATGACCCTGTAAGTGCTACAAGGGTCTCCAGCACATTGCAAAGCAATGTGCTGGGGACCACTGCGGCACTCACAGGGTTAGTATTGTTTTTATTTTTATTATTTTTTTTTTTTTTATGTATTCAGACCTCGTGGGGGACATCAGGACCCCTCCTGGTGTCCCCCAAGTAATTGATCTCCCAGCCGATAGGCTGGGAGACCAATTTGGCGACTGCAGGAGAGCAGAAGCTCTCCTGCCTTTCACTCCTACCACCGGTAGGAGTGAATGGGCTAAGGGAAACTTCCCTAACGTCATCGGTGATCATATCACCGATGATGTTAGGAGGTTTCCCCCGGTCCCGCCCACTCCTACCCGGAAGTTCGGGGTAGGAGGGCGGAAGAGGGAGAAGCTCTGTTTCTCAGAGCTTCTCCCTTGGCGATGTTGATCTCCCAGCGATATCGGCTGGGAGATCAATACCTGGGAGGACATGAGGAGTAATCCTCATGTCCTCCCAAGAGTGCCAGGCTGCATTTCAGCTGAAATGCAGCCACTGCCAGCCGGTTATACCGGCTTAAGCAGTGACCGCATTTTAGCTGTCAAATGTACGAGCGTGGCACAGCAGGTACAGCTGTGCTCACTCGTACATTGTACCCACCTGGCACTCTAGGGGTTACCTTAGGTTTATTATTGATTTTTGCTAACCGAATTGCCTTTTTGCAATCTTTGTTGCTTTCCCTTTATTTTGAAAAAAAATATTTTCTTTCAAACTTAGTTTAAATACCCCTTTTTCTTCTTTACATTTAAGCACATTTGTTGTGATCAGCTTCTTTTACATTTGTTGCCCGAGGGCTAAACTTTTGAAATATTTATGAACCAAAATTCTTACCATTTCCCTTTAAATAATTTATCACAGTGTATATGTTACATTGATGCTGTTAACACTTTGAAGTTGGGATTTTTAAAATTGAGTTTTGGTTGAATCTATACAGTTTCACTATGTCAAACTGATCTTAGATGAAACCTTGTCAGTTTCCCAAGTCTTCAACTACTTTTAATATTTGACACCATGTCTGTTATTTATCACTAGGTCCAATACATTATTTCTTGTTGGCATTTTTACCATTTACGATATGTAGCTATCCTGATGAGTCTCATTTCTTCATTTTCTAGCTGGATGGCTAAAATCTCCCATAAATATAGTATGCTGAAGATATGCAGCTTTAGCATTCGCAATACCCTCTGTGCCTTAATATTCTCAAAATTCGCCACCTGTCGTCCTTTTTTTTTTTTTTTTTTTTTTTTTTTTTTTTTTTTTTGTAACCTTTTACACCATGATTACCATACATTTCTATGCACCAGGATTCCATTATCTCCAGTTTTCTCACAAATATCTCCCCTGATTCTTTAGTGACCTAGGGGTAAACTCTGCTGGGCAGATCAAAATGGCATTCGGCGTAAGATTAGGAGTCTGATATCAAATGTGCTGGGGAACGTAGAAGACGTTTTAGTGAAAGTTTAGTTAACGCAATAGCGTCTCTGCTGCAGAGCCGCCTGATGATCTCTGACTGGATTTCCCTGAGTCAGCTAGAATGCTGACTACGGGGAAGGGGGAAGGAGAGGGCAACTTTAGAAGCTTTCATCTCTCAAACCATAAAGGTTTGAGAGATGACACTGGGGGCAATACGGTTTTTTTAAAGTAGTACTTTGCTATAGGGATTAGTAATATGTAAGTATTACTATCCCTTAAAAGGGGAATGCTCACCTCTAGTTAACTTGTCTTCATTTAAAGGTTCCCTGCTCTTGAAGCTGTTATCCGGTTTTACTTTTAATTTTAAATCTTTATTGTCTGAGATATTGCCTTTTATTGTAAAGTCAGTGATGTCCATTCCTTACAGGCTGAGTGGTATAGCTTTGTCCTGCAGATCTTAGGTCCCTATGGTCAGTTGCACATAAGCGAGCTGAAATTAGACTTTCTCAGGAGCTTGTTAGGACCATGCTCACACTTGTGTCATTACATGTCCCTGTCACCAAGACTAAGAAGGATCTTCGCTGGGATTTCCATTTGTCATACGGGAATGGGTGGCGGTCACTATGGATCCAAACCTGACAGGCTGAGGCACCACCTTGAGTCATGTTATAGCACAGGGACATTTGGGGAGAAGAGTCTTTTTCTAGTCAACATTCTGGAAATTTGGATCATTCTCTTAGTGTTTTGCTGTTGGTCCCATGTTCTATCGAGAACACCAGAGAGGGTCCAGTTGGACAAAATGACAGCAGAGCCTACATAAATCAAGAAGGCAGCAGAAGCGAGTCTGCTTGGGTGGAGATTTTGGCGCTCGTGAAAAAAAATAAAATAAAATAAATAAATATATATATATATATATATATATATATATATATATAATATTCCCCTTTTCTCTAGTGTCATTTGAGGGATGCAAAATGGGAGAGAAAACTAGAGAACTGTGACATGGTAAAGCTTTACAACCAAAACTGGCATCTTTGGATGCAAAAAAACAAAACAAAACAACCCCATTCACATTGTGTATTCGAAATGTATAAACTGATGACCAGGTAGATGCCTTGCAGAGTTGATCCACAGAGCGTGATGGTTTGGAGCCCATGAAGTACTTAATGAATATGTAGAATGAGCTTTAATTTGGAATGGATGTGGGCAAGGTTTGAGATTTAAGACATGCAGCAACAGAGGTTTTTAAAAGTGGTCTTTTCTGCAGGCTTCTGGAATAATAAACAAGGTATAAGTTTATCTGAGAGAGTTCATAGCGCATAAATAATACTTTAAGGCATATGACTATGTACGTGGTGTGAAGAAGAGCCTTCTACTGATTGCAGGTGTTAAGGCAGAAGGAGGGAAGGACCAATTCTTAAAGTGGAACTACCCCTCTTGTAAACTTTGCCACAAATAATTACCCATCTGGCAACTAGCTGCTCAATGGTGGTAGTCGCCAGAATTATTACTGCGTTATTGAGAATCCTATGCTGCTCCTGGACTGACAGCCAGGAAACAGTGCAGACATCTTTCCATAGTGACATCTGCGCTGTCAGTCCCAGCCTGCACTAGGAGGCGTTGCTAGGAGCCGTTTGGTACCAAAAGGGACTGACAGCTCAGGTGAACAGATGTCACTATGGAAAGATGTCTGTGCAATTTCCTGCGACCAGGCCTGTCACTCCAGGGGCCTGGCCACCCCCTGTGACCCGGCCGGCTGACATCTCCCTCTGGCGCTCTAGTAATGCAGAGCGGTGGAAGATGACATCATCTCCCATCGCTCTGCATTACTAATAGGACTGAGCGGGAGCTCCAGGGAGGTGGGAGATGGGGCATGGTGGAGATTGGGCGGCAATGTGGAGGGAGCAGCCAATATGGGGGGCCCGTGGCACTTCTTGCACCAGGGCCCAGAGGCCCTAGTTACACCTCTGTAGACACAGATTTGCAGTCTTTCACCACGTTCTGTACAGGGCTGGTGCAAGGATTTTTGCCACCCTAGGCAAAACTTAATTCTGACGCTCCGCCCCTTTATGCCCCTCATATTATTTCAACTAGTAAATATAATGGTAGGGTCTTGTGTCCATAGACAGAGCTCAGGTCACCAGGGCTGTGACTATACACTCTAATTTACAATATGTCTGTAGACACCAACCAAGTGTAAATATCAGTTATGCTCTTACACTTGGTTGATATCTACAGACAGAGTGTGAATCAGTGCATAGTCACAGCCCTGGTGACTTGAGATGGAAGAAAATAGGATGAGGAGGGGAAAAAATAAACCTCAATTTCACAGTTATATAGCGTCCTACCCCTGCGTCCACTCACTCAGTCTCAGAAGTCACATGTGCAGAATGCAGCGCCGATGTCCCTGCTCTCTCACACCACACGCACCCCATCGAGCCAATGAGGACAGACCACATTGAGCAAGTACAAGCCCCTTTAATTGGCTGGTGGTGGTGCATGTAGGTAGGCTGTGAAAAGCACACTGAGTAGAGTGGCTATAGTTTGTGTCTGTCTGGGCTGGCTGTCACTGATGCAGCCAGTGCCATTGAGTGAGCCTGAGCCACACTGACAAATGACACTGTACGTTCTGCTACACTACAGCCACAGTGCAGGAGCAGATGAGAGTCGCGACTCTTCATTGTCCCACTTGGGGAGGGACACGGGACACAGACTTGGAGGCTGGTGCCCAAAATAACATGCCTTGGGGCTGCATTTGTCCCATGCTGCGACCCCAGTAGATGCGCGCCCAATGCCGGTGCCTATCTTGCCTATAGGTGGCGCCGGCCCTGGTTCTGGAAAATGAAGTGCCTGAATCCTTTGCATTTCAATATTTAGGCTTTAAGTTCCAGGCTGTCCAGGCAATAATGTATAGATTGGGGTACTTAATGTGAACTTGAATAAGTAGATTCAATAGCAGAGGAAGACATCAGGTGTTTTCTATGAACATGGCAGGAAGATGATGAAACCATGCCCTTCTTGGACAAACTAGGCAATTAGCAGTGTGTGGGTCTGGTCTTTGATTTTGGAGATAAGCCAGGGAATCATGGCAATTGGATGAAACATATACTATAATGTATCACCATGGAATCCACTGGTTTGTATCTCATTTTTGCCCAAGATTTTAGAAGATTGGTGTTGAGACAGGAGGCTGTAAAATCTCTTCTGACATCCACAAGCAAGCTGTGATTTGGAAATGTAGGCTACTTCTTGGAGTTGTCCAACTGGATTCAAACATAAAAAAAATGATGTGGGTTTGGGTCCCCCACCCCTCATCCCCCAAGGTACTTGTTTAACAAAAGGACTAAACAAGAGTTACCACATCAGGCTGGGGCTTTCCTGGGCAAGAAAAACATTTCAGGTCTTCAGCTCCTCTGCTCCCAAGGAAAGGAGTGAGGGGATAAAATATTGTTCTAATAAAGCCTCTGATCAAGCCAGGCATGCCTATATAGAAGTGAGGCCACCGGCCAAGTCCCTGTTCTAATAAGTGAAATAGTTTTTTATACTCCTGAGCACACACAAAACTGGACTAGATGGATGTTAGGGCTAGACAGGGCAGACTGTCATAGGTATTTTGACTGCAATGGCTTGTGTGGGAGACCTTGATCCCTTTATCCTTCAATTAATGCTAAGGAAAACATAATTTATAAGTGGAAACACTGGCTGAAAGAGCCACTACAATTCATGGTAGAGACAACCTTATGACTGTGGGAAATCAGTGTTTCTATTTCACATTTTGATTTACCACCATCTTTGCACATAGTTCAGTCTGTATCAGAACTATGGATCTCAAGAAGCTGATCAATTTGTATCTCAGTGGTTCACACTTTTTTTTTTTCCTTTATGTATGCAACATTAGGATTATCTGAGAGGACTCACCAATCAGTTGTACATCATGTGATTCATCCTCACCTATTACCTTTTTCATGTCACTATCAATTTTGCTTCATCACTCATTTTATTACCCATCTGTTTGGATATATGGTCACGAGTGTTTTAAGCATTCATGAAAATGATGTAAGTTTTCTCATAGTATTTTATATAAGATTTGTTCATTATTCTTTTTTTTACATATATCTCTCCATCCCTTTGGAATAGTGTTGTAGGAGTAGCTTTGTTATGTAATGTATCTATTTACTTTATATGTAGCTCTATGGTAGATTAACACAAATTTGCCACTGTTTCAAGCAAAACGTTTTTGACCAACGTAGCTTACTAATGACTGTGAACCATGGACACTAAATGCCAAAGCCATACAAATATTTAAGATTATCCAGAGAAGTATGGAATATTGAATTTTGAACGTAACAAATAAACATGTCCTGACGCATTCAATTATACCTTCCCTGTAATGATCACAACTCGTCCTGAGGTGTGTTGTAATCATAAATCTATGAAGTGCCAGGACCATCTTCTGTCCTCAAAGGAGGGAGTACCCTGACATGCCTAAGGTGTTAATCTAAACCCATCTTTCCAAATACAACATGATCATTTTAGAGGAGATGGGAGAGGAAGCTTAATAAAGATGAGCTATAATATATATATATATTATATATATATATATATATATAAAAAAATAAAAATTACCACAATAAATAAAGCAGGACTATGTGAACATCAAACCTTCCTCCCTTTTAATTCTGTCACTGCTGCCATTATTTTAATCTCTCAGTCAGTTCAGGTTACATTGCATCTTGTAGATTCACTGTGAAGTGGGGTCACCAGCCCATCAGTCATTAAGGGGATAGTAATGTTTCATAATAAAAGAAGCTCTAATTAATCATCATAGTATTTGGGCCTTGGAGAGTGTTATTTAAATTCTGTCAGAGTTGTAGCTCAAGAGTAATTGAATGATGAAGAATCCCCCGCCCACCCCTTCTACTGATGTAACACTGCTCAGCTTAGAGCAGCAGGGAGTGTCCAGGTAGATTGCAGAGAGGGACAATCTTCAATTAAGTTATGGGAAAAAGCTGAAAAACCTGTCAAGGGGGAGGCAGGGTTTTCATTGTTCTCACAGTAGAATATTGACCCTTGATGTGAGCTGTCTGGTCTATGGACTGGATTCCACATCTGAGGAGTGGGGGTTTACACTAGTTAAAAGGGGCGGGAGGAGGCAACTTTATCATTCAATTATTCTTGAACTACAACTCTCACAGTATAGAAATAACACTCTCTATGGCTTAAATACTATGAAGATTAAATGGAGTTGCCGTTTTTGTGAAACATTACCATCCCTTTAAAGTGGAAATAACACCTTATAACAACTTAGAGGATTTTGAAAGTTTCAAAAATCACCAATATATTTGTTAGCCACTTTATTTAAAACTACAATTTACAAGATATTTGTCAGTTTATGCAATTTTGACAGTAGTGGCCTACATAGGCTTGTCTGTCATACAAACATTCTGCTTCATCCCCCCAAAAAATGAAGTCGAACTATAGTTGGATAGCATAGACCAGGTATCCCAGACTATGCTCAGTATGACTGGCAGGGTCTGTGGAAATGGTCACAAGTGCAGTTCTTGAGTCAATTACTAAGCAGCGATCAAGGGTTTAAAAAGGGGATTTTACTTACAGGTAAATTGTTTTCTTTGAGTCCATGGGGAACACAGGAAACATAGTGTTAAGTAGCTACCACTAGGATGCAAGACACACGAAGACAAAAGCTCTCTGAAGACAAAAGCTCTCTGGAGAAGACTCCCACCCAGTCCTGCTTAACCCCCGTTGAGCAGCAGCACTAATTTAACCAAGACACTTAGCTAAATTTAAAAAAAAACAATGCAGAAAGGCAATCACAATGCCAGAAGCCACATTTCTTTCATCCTTTGTGGAGCACTTACCTCTCTGGTGGAATTCTCCTTAATCTGAAAAGACACTGGTCTCTCTCCAATGAATGGTTGCCTTGATCCATTAAGCCACTGTCACTTTAGAAACCACCTAGTTTGCACCTCAGCCACTGGTAATAATGAACAGCATATCCAACTTACAAAAGGATTCAGTGCAATGAACTTAGAATTTAAGACAGTTCAGATCCCGTTTAGGACAAAGAAAAGGAAGCACAGTTTCCCAATTAATATGGGATCAAATACCACCTTGAAAAGAAACCACATGAGGAGACTCAGCACCACTGTATCTATATGAAAAAATCAGAAAAGGAGCCTTACAAGACAAAAACATGCAGTTCGGTCACTTGCCAAACAATCAATCGCTATAAGAAACACTGTCTTCAGGGTCATAAAAGAGAAACACACAGAAGCCAACAATTCACAAGGATCCCTCTGAAGAACTCTGGAGGACCAGATTCAGATCCCATGGAGGAGTGGGATCCCTAAAGATGGGGTAGGCACGTGCCACTCCTGAACAAAACTTGGAATATCCAGCAACAGAGCTGTATGCTTTTGAAAACAACCAACAAGGCAGACATGTGTCCCTTGATGGAAGTCAAACACCACTGTGGAGGCTGTCCTGCAGAAAGGTCAAAAGCCTGATAGGCTACCATACATCATCGCTGCAGACCACTCTGTGATAGTGAATGGTCTATAATCAGGGGGCTCTCCTGAAGCCACCATCGCAGATCCAACCACATCTGGAAGGACAGAAACATTACGTGGGACAGAGGAAACTGACGCTTGGAAAACGTCCTTAGAATGTCTAACTGAAGGGCCCACATGTGAAGCTGAATATAAGGCACTGCCTCCAGTGCCGAGACCATTGTTCCCAATACCAGGTCCCACACCAGGCCCGATGGACAGGTAAGGCCTGAGAAACATGCATAGATAATTATGGACCTTGTCCTTTGGAGGAAAGACCCTTTCTTGTAAAGTGATGAGGACTAGAGCTTGCAAGGGGACCAGGAGGAACTTCTTGAGGTTGAACATTCTACGGTGGTGCTCCAGAATTGACAAACACATCTGATGATGCAAAGTCTGCGGATGAGGCCTTCTGCAGAAGATACTCCAGGTATGGCATGAGAGATCCCCTGTGCTCGGATATGGCTGACCAAAGCCACCACAAGTTTAGTGAATACCCTTGGTGTGGACCTCAGACCAAATGAAATGAAAGAGCCGTAAATCTTTAAATGCAAACAGAGAAACCTCCAATGCTTCACTTGCATGGGAACATGAAGATACACATCCTTTATGCCCAAACAAGCAAAGAACTCCCCTGGTCATATGGCGGAAATGTCTGAATGCAGAAATTCCACTGTGAACCTTGCCATATGCACAAAATGATTTAAATTTTGAGGCAACATCCCTGTCCTTAATCCCACAAGCCTCTGCTGATGGTGACCAGAACCAAAACCTCCATGTCCAACAAGGCTTGGACTACTTCTTGGAACTGGAGAGCCCTCAAGGGGTCTCGGCCCACGGGTCCACCATCAAGACAGCTCACACTTCTCCTTATAGCCTGGTGCACTCTTGCTCGCACACTTGAGCGTGGATTGGGGTAAGAGAGAACTTTTATCCAATTCTGTGCCAAAATGCCATTTACCCACAAATGGCAAGGAAATGAGACATCTTAGAAGACTGTGGCTAAAGACCTGGTTGGCTGATCAGAGTGCGGAGTGTAGCCACAGAGAGAGCGGACCTCTTAGCGAGAAACGTAACCATGTCTAAGGGAAGCTTCAAAAAGAAAAGCATTAGCCTCCTGAATTCTAGAAATCATGTGTATGATGTCTTCCCTAGCAGAATCCTCCTTGATTGCCCGAAGCAAGTGGTCAAACCAAACATCCATGACTTTCTCCACACAGGTCATAGCCAAAGTGGGATGCATTGCAGCCCCTACAGACAGAAAATAAATTTTTAAGAGATAATCCAGGTGTTTAACCACCTGGTCCTTAATACAGCTGCATTAGCTACATGTAGGGCTATATGCTTGGAGAAGTAAGAGATGAAGGTCAACAGCAGGAGGGGGTGTTCCACAAATCCAGGGCTTCAGAGGGAAAGGACTAAAGAAGGTCAAACCATCTAGGCAAGCAGACTTTCCATTCCTCCAAGACATTCTTGCCTAAAGAATTATAAAAAGAAAAGTGAATAGCTGCACGCTTATAGATGTTCTGAGCGAACACAGCCGAGGGATCCTTAGAGATCCGGCGGGTATCTCAGATTTCCTAAATGAGGCCTTCCGCAGAACTCCTAGGGTCTTCCCTCCAGGGAGTTCCCAGGGCTAAGGGACAAATCATCCTCATCCCTTCTCAAACTATTCTAGAGAGGAATGGTCCCCAGGACCAACAGTTTGGTTCTCCACATGAATTGATCACGTTTTCTGAAGGCAGCAGGTAGGCCCTGATCCAATTTATCCAAAATATTTTAGCGTGAAGAGGGCAAACTGAACAGAGCCTGAAGACATGACAGAGAAGAGGCATGCTGGTTTTGGCTGCTCAGGAGGATTTGGGACCCACTGGATATTCTGTGTGAGGGCACAGCATAGCTGAACCTGCTGACCCTTATGGAGACTGGACTGATAAAATAAACAGGTGTCACTACTGACAAAACAAAGTTCTGGTGGCACTAGATTTCTCCATGTCCCCTTTAGGCTGTGACATAGCCATTTACCCTAAAATGGCCTAAAGAGACAAGTAAGAAAGAGTAAACAAAATTACCTGTACTAAAGAGGGAAATTAGTATTTCAAAAGTCTGGGCAACTGTGGAAAGCCTACAACAAGGTGCTACCTTAGTGAATACCAAGAGTAGAAAGAAAAGAAAAACTCCTCCCCTACCCCTCCCAGACCGCAGGTAAAATGGAGGGGAAAGAAAAAAAATAGCATGATGACTCCAGTTGTTCTGGGTACAACTGCTGCAGAGGTGTTGGACACCAATCCTGGGGCTCTCCTTCATAATTATCCCCCTATTATACTATCCCTGCACTGGGGAGCCATTTAAAGGTGCAGTGGACCAAACATTTTTAAAGGGCCCCAACCCTAAAAATAAGTATAGCAGAATGAAAAAAATTAATAAACTGGACGAAATATTTAGTCAGCTGAATGATAAAAAGAAAAAAGGGTGAGCTTCCGTGTGCCATCTAGGTTACTTCCCACAAGACAGACCTCAGATAGTGGCCAGACAGACGATCAGAAGTCTTCACATCCCAAAGGCAAAATACCAAAATTAAGGCTGCTGCTACTAAGTGGGGGTTAAGTAGGACTGGGAGGGAGACTCCTCTTCTACTAAAGTTTGTCTGCAAGGGTCCTGCCTCCTGGTGGTAGCTATTTAACCCCATGGTTCCTGTGTTCCACAATGGACAAAAGAGAAAGTCCCATTTAAATCAAAGGGAATTTGGCAACACTGTTTGTATCCACTCTGCTATAATTGGTTTGTTCCAGAATTGCTCTAGTTCCTTTACAGTATCATTTCCTTATGGCTCTCACCAGCATCTATTTTATAATGGCGTTTCACTAATTTTATCTCTGAATCAAACTTTAATTCACTGTTGACACACAAATCTATGGGTCCATCATGCACAATGTTTAAAAGGGTAATTGTGGAATTTGCAGTGTTGTTCACAATCTCCAGTAACTGGCAGACCAATATGGGCATCAGACAGTCATATAGGCTTGATGCTCTTGTGAGCTGGCCACCAAATATCCCTGATCTCCAAGTATGAGGATCTCTAGAGGAACACAGGACATCACACTCAGGAAAATAAGCTGTATGGCAGTGAAGAGGTCAATATGAACATAGACATATAGTCAACCTTTGGACCTCCAGCTGGTGGTTGGCTGGGGATTGTGGGGATTATAGTCTCCAAAAGCTGGACAACCAAAAGTTGCATAAAGCAGTTATAATTACACACAGATGAATTAATCAAATTGAATGGATCAATGAGGATCAGTCTTCAGGCAAGGATGCTCCTATCCTCAGTTACTACTAAGAGGCCATGGGGGAGATGCACTAAAAGTGTTTTAAAGAGGTGATAAAGCAGAGAGGACTTCTCCAGTGCTGTAAACTCTCTAAGTTCTATGTTACTCTAAAGAGCCAATGCATTAATATATCTCTAACTTGAGAGGTCTTAGTGCCTTGGCTCCATAGAACAACATAGGTCTTGGAGAGTTTGGAACACTGGAGAAGTGATCTCCACTTTATAACCCCTTTATTATGCCTTAGTGCATAACCCCCCCATACCTTTAGGATCTCCGTAATGCTGGCCAGTTATTGATTCCAGAGGATAGGTCTGAAAATCAATTATCTAGTCCACTGCCTCTCAACCATGGTCCTTAACAAGCTTGGTGTGGATGGATTAATTGAACTTCATGTTAGCTCTTGCATATACATTTCTTTATTGTGATACGAGTATAAAGTCTGACTTACTGAGGGATATATAATGACAAAGGGGGTGCAATTCTGGGGCAAATACACCACAGGAAACATAAAACCCACACATTTAATTTTGGTATCAAGGGTGCTTGTAACCTCTTCAGTGCTAGAACGATATACAGCTCACTCTGGCATTGAAGGGGGTTAAAATCTACATATAACCCTTTGGTTACCAGAGAGGTAGCCTTCTGACAAATCAATGGCAATGTGTATTTATTGTCTATGGTGCATACCCACTAGTTTCTTAGAAACATACCATATGATCCTTGAGTTTTAACAACAAATGTGCAGACTAAATCTAGATCCCACCAATAGGAGAGGATGATCTAAAGGGAGATAAACTCACATTATGTGGTGTCTATGCATCAAGTTAAAGAAGTCTTTTACACCAGCTCTATAAAGTAACAAATTGGTGAGCTTCTTGCCTTAGAGCACAACTTTCCAGGAATCTATCTTGCCACTACATCAGGGGTGCGAAGATGAAATAATGGTGAGAAACTCTCCAGTGAGAGGAATCCTCTAATTTCTGGGTTATTCTATTGAGCCTAAGCAGAAAGACTTGAGAAATTTTGTTGTATAGCCTCAACAGAATAATGTAGGAATTGGTGGCTCTCATCTTCTTGCGTAACCCTGCAGGTGTGGATAATGAATAGCTCTCAATGTGTGGTTAGACTACAGCACGTATAATTCTCATCCATCCAGTGGAGGCTGCGGATAATGTAGTTATGGTCTATTAACAAGTGTATTACATAATGCAGTCCACGGATTCCGATAAATTCATATACCTGGTAGCAAGCTATGCACTAGAATTCATCTTAACTTTTAAAAATAGTTGATAGTGTTTCCTCTGAACACCACTGCAGGTTACACAAACATATTTCTACGAAGTGTACTGCACATACACACAACTACATCAAGGACATATTCTTTATAAATGTGGTTTTTATCCACAAAAAATTTGGAAATATAATTTGCTTAAGTTTGTTAGATAATCTAAGGTGTGGTACACTTTATGGAGACTTTAAAATAGTACCAGATAAGAAAAACACCAATAAGACATCTGTTTGAAAGAAAAGAACTGTAATCGGTTCGGTGTTGTAGAAAACATTAAGTTTGTTAAGAATTGAGGATTTTTTTTTTTTTTTGCTTTAAATATAAATACAAGAATCTTAGAATTCAATTTATCTAGTTTCACTTTGACATATATTACATACATTTTTAAGACAATACTTTTGATGACATTTTATGCATTGCAATTATCTGTAAAAAAAAACAAAAAAAACAAAAACAAAAAAACAAACAAAAAAAAATCTTCCCCCTTTCAAGAACGCGCTGAAGTCATCTATCTGTAAACCAAATATTGATACCACAAGCATTGTGAGACTTTTTTCTTCAATGGTATGAATCACATATATGTATATATTTGAAAATTTGTAGGCTGCAAAAACTTATATTCAATTGTTATTCTAAAGACAGAAATGTTTAGTTATGGGCTATTCCATTTTAACCCTTTGAGTGCCAGAGGTACGCAATGCATTGCTCTGCAATGTGTTGCATACTTCTCTGGCATGCAAAGGGTTAAAGGGATGCCACTCTTGTCTCCTCTGTGATGTCATTTACTGGAGTTAATAAGATCTGTTATCGTTCTGGCTAAAGTTCACACCCTTCCAGGGCTGACATCACCACTGCGTCAACTCCGATGTCTGGGAGAGGTATTATTAGAAAAACCTCAATGGTGATTATTTGCTTAAGGGCAAATAACAAGTATACAAGAAACGTAATATTTCTTGTGTATTAGACATCATCAATAATTGTGGAGTAATTCCTGCTTGTTCATTTACGAAGATGAGCAAGTACAAAAGGAGGCCACAGAAAAATGTACATTTTCATAGGCTATGACTTGGCTGGCATTAGTTAGTGGAAACACAATAACATGTATGTTTTTATCAGTCACGACTCACAGTCCACATGAAATCTCATGTTAAAATAACCAAAATATTATTTTAACCCTTTGTATGCTATAGAGGTCTCCAAGGCATTGTCTTAAGCTATGATAGGTGTAAGCACTTCATACTCTGTGAGTCCATGTCATTGTTTTATGAAGTTGTAAACTTGTGAAAGAGAAAACAGATGTGGTCACTTAATCCCTTGGATACAAGTGGGGGCTCGCATCTTTGTAATGAGCTGGAGGCCCCAATCACATACAAAGGATAAAGTAGGTTTTCTACTTTATATTTTGCCCAGGGCCTATTATTCAGCCCTGACATTAGATTATAATGTTTATTGCAAAAGAAAGGTAACTGTATGCACTGTAGGAAATAATTCAACCTTCCACATGTCCATTGTTTATCACAGAACCACACAAACGGTCACTCCAGCTTTAATCCCCTACCTGACATTGCTTCTGTTTCAACAGTGCACCGTTTGTAACTCTCCAGGGAACCTGAGCTTCCATGACATCACTATGTATAAGGCAGTGTTTCTCAACTCCTGTCCTCAGGGCCCACTAACAGGCCAGGACTTAGGGATTTCTCTGCTAGAGCACAGGTGTGGTGATCAGAGGCTCATTCACATTGATTAACTCACCTGTGCTCTAACAAGAAAATCATCAAATCCTGGCCTGTTAGTGGGTCCTGAGGACAGGAGTTGAGAATCACTGGTATAAGGCCACCCTGCAGTAACATATATACACCCACACCCTCACTTTATACAGCCCTTTGCTCAGGCCACGTGCATTCCCTTAAAGGTTACTGATAGCATCAAAAGGAGTATAGGAAAGTGGAACATTTGATTTAGTGTGTGTTTGTGGATGTAGTGTGTTTGTGGATGTAGTGTGTGTTCACCTTTGGGAAAGAGGTGCCTATGAGAAGAATATAAGCCTTGTGCCTTGGAGTCACATATTTTCAAAATAGTGTGTTTTCTTTAAAGTGGCAAATGTGCCAAAGTTGCCCCAGCCAGTTAACTGCCCTAGGCCTACTCAGCCTTGGCATAAATGTGTCATTGCCTAAAATACAGGGAAATTGGTTTGATTAATAAAAATCACTTTTCTTTTTTTTCTCCCATTAATCAATGACTGTGTTAAAGAACAGCACATTTTCATGCATGGACCAGTTAAATATGCCAGGAAGTTAGCTCATTAACCCCTTAAGGACACAGAACATACCAGGACCCTCATGGGGAAAACTTGCCATAAGGACCCATGACGGTCCTAGCACGTCATGGAATTCAGGGCTCCCCGCGTGGTTCCAAGCCGTTCAGGGAGCCCTGAATGGGATGCAATGAAAAAAAACTGCTCTGTGGACCTCAAGTGCCGGCCAAGAGCAAGCGAGGCCGATCCATAAGGGGTTAAAGTATGAGACAGGCATGCAACACATTGCAAAGC